>JAOWBP010010721.1:0-24958 GCA_028571105.1 Tragopan temminckii | reverse complement strand
CCTCTGCTGCCATCCCACCAGCAGCTGCCTCTGACATCATGGGCTGACATCACAAAATAGGAGGCATTACTTTCAGATCAGCACTCATAGCTAGAATGAATTAGGAAGACATCCTACAAAGGAAAAAGTGGCTGGTAATGCTTAGTATCTTTCTCAAAAAATGATTTTACAGCAGTAAATCTAGCTGTGAACTGCTTTTGTTAGTGCCTCTAAACTACTGTTAAATAACCTGTTTTTTTAAAACAAAGGAACAGTAAGTTTCCTGTTCTTGAGGAAAGTATGCATATAAGGAGATAACTTTAAAAAGGTTTAATTTTAACTAACACAGCAATACTTAAAACCAAAAAAATCTCTCATGTAGAAGGCAAGAGCGTGAATGCTGATGTTTGATTTGTCCATTTAACAAGCATACAAGCAAACATATTCTTTTTTTAAAAAAGGTAATCAACAGATATAAGGTTTAAAATATGGTTCCAATTTTGAGAAATGATTGCAAGCATGTCACCTATTTGCTCCCCACCTTTTTTTAACTGGCTCTTTGGTTTAGTAACAAAAGCAAGTTTTTCTGTTTTTTTGTTGTTGTTTGTTTGTTTTTTTAAAGCTCTCATCAGCCTGGCACAGCTGGGGAGGAGGCAGCTGTGTTCAGCTCTGGCACATGCAGCTTCAGCAGCATTGTCAGCTAAATCCCAATTCCTGAATCTTTGTCAGTGGAGATTTATAACAGAGCACAAAGTAGAAAAGCCATAGATTAAGTTCTAGGTAGAAACAGCGGAGTTGAGATGCTTATACTGAATTAGGTATAGTTAAAAACTGTATTTGTTGAATGCTAAGTAAATCATATATATGTCAGTAATCACAGTTGAGTTTTCTTTTCCCTGCACTGTCACCTAAAATACCACGTGTGGTGTTTAAGTTTGATATAGTTTCCTGACAGTAAGGTAGCATAAACTAAGTTAACTCGTTGCATCCATCTCTATTACTGCTGAAACTTATAAAAAACTTTGATATACTGGGTGTGACGGAGCCAAACCAAAAGGATTCTTATCTGTTTTCTTCTCCAAACCTGCATGCTATTCTTAGTTATGTCTAGGAAACTGGGTGTGTAGCACAGCATTTGTCAAACACTTAATAATACCGATTTCATAAAGTGTCTCTGTGGTTGCATCAATAAACATCTATAGTAATTATCTGATTCTAGTTAAACCTAATGGAGCATTCTAAGCCTCCGAGCTGCTTAGTGTGAAATTTCATTTGCTATAATCAGCCCAAGAACAGGAAAGCAAGAGATGCTCTCTATGCATGGAGAATATCTGCCTGATGATGCGCTATAGTCTCGTGTTGCAAGCATACCATAGGGCTGTCAGATTAAAGTGTTTATCTTGAGCAAGTATCTACTTATTTGTATTTTAGACGGTAATGTATAGTCAAATCCACAGCTCACATAAGGAAACTTGCTGGCCACAACTCTCTGAATGAAAATCTTTGAAATATGATTAATTACACAATTGTCTTAAGTCATGCATTTTTCCATTGTACTAGATTGATTACATATATTTTATGCAATGTGAAAACATTGATTTTTCTTCTGTTACAGTAAAAGACATCATTTCTCCAGTTATGATGCCTTTTGCTTCTTTCTCAACCCTGAAATTCTTGACTTAGTTTATGGTGCATACATGGAATGGAATGGGCATCCACAAGGAGTTATTTATTTGGCCTGCTGTACAGTGAATGTATCTTTGTGTTCTGAATCTTTGTTGCCTCCTTTGTTTCCTTGGAATTGCACGTGGTATACATATGGATTAATTTGCATGAATTCACTGCTTTGAGTAATGCAGGTATTGTCAGACAGGGTGATCACAACTGGCTTTCTAGTTTCAAAACAATTGCTTTTTATAAGGCAACTTCCATTTCTTCCTTCTTCCTTGGAAGTCAGTGACAGAAGATCTTGCCCACATCATTATGACTCAAGCTTAACAAAGCCAATTCATACATAGTCAAAGAAATGTGGTTTTAATAGGTAGGAATTGGTCCAAAGCATCCAGTTTCCATCTGTGGCTGTTCTGCCCATGGCACATTGCCTGCTTCTCTTGTAAGCTCTTCTCCAAACATTCCATAGCCAACATGATGTGGAATGAAGTCACAAAATAGCAAAGGATTATATGGGTTAAGAGAGCAAATTCTAAGGAACAAATGATTTGTTTAAGCCATTGAGTCTGGCTGATATTAACTGCCTTTTCATTATTCATTTGCTCTATAGCAAAGATGTCTTTGTAAGGCTAGACAATGCCTTAGACATCAGGAAAAGTGCATTTCTTTTTTGTAATTGTACGTACTTATTGCAAGCATTTCTTAGTTTAACAGGACAATTTCATTGGACTTAAGCGACTAGCACTTCAAAGGGTTATTAGTCATGTTGGTATCTACGCAGTAAGAAACTCTAAATATTGTGAAATTCTCAGAAAGCTGTAAAATTTCATAGATCATCAGTCTTTCAGAAGAAAATGTGAAAGATTAAAATCTTGCTCTGGCTCTTAAAAATGAACAGTTATTGAAAAGAAAAATTTGTACCTTTTGCTTGTTTTTATTAAGTTTGTTCTTACAGCTTCTGTAACATTGCAGTATTTTTCCCTGCTTATCACGATTTCATCAGAACAAATCTACAGGCAATAGTGGTCTATGCCCAATGGGACAGCTCCAGAGAACTAAGATGAGAAAGGGTAGAAGAGCAGAGCTGGGCTTAAATGAAGCATAGTAGTTATTTTCACAGCAGAAGGCAGGACAGTAAACTCTACAAATTAGCTTGTTAAATGGACATCTGCATGACTAAAACTCAGAGAAATGTCCAAAAACCCAAAGAGTAGTTGAGTCCCTAATAGGCTGCCTCATTCATCTGGGGGGGTTTTGTCATTGCTTTAATGTAATAATTCTTAATTATTAGCAAAAAATGGAGATAAATCTCCTTCCTGTTTCAATGCCAAAAATCATAAATCTGTGTTTTCATGCAGAAAAATTCTTTACTGTGATCTCTTCTTGTGGCTCAGAACAGATTATTACTTGTATCAAATGTATTGAAAACATCAGTTGCTTATGGCTGTAGACAAATGGGTATTTCAGTCCTGCTTTTCCGTGGGCACTAATGAGATGGGGTTCTTTGTTAAGTTAGATTGAGCAGGCAGTTTGTCCAGGAGTGAATACAGTCATGTTTACATTATTTTCATCTTCACATTAAACATTTTTTGCATATCGTAAAACTAATGTTTTTAGACTAATGAAATATTAGAAATGCATATGTCTGAAGAAGAGAGAGATGGCATTTCAGCTAATATAGCACAGGCTAAGCCAGGAAAATCTATTTCAGAACATATCTGTGCTGGTTTTATTAGCATTGATCAGCCTACTCTTGCATTTAATAATTGTGAATGATGCATGACTTTGTTGTGGCAGATTCTAGAGAGGGGAAAAAAAAAAAAAACCACTGTTTATGTTTAAAACAAGTTATGAGAATAGACTTAGGAACAGGAAGCCCACTGAGCTGGGTATCCTACTAGTTCTTTTGTTCCTATACCAGTGGCCCTGTCTATTGTAGGAGGACCAACACCTCAAGAACAGGAGAGTACCTGACAAAAATAAACTGACTGAGGTAACTGTGCTGCAGTGATACAGAGAGGAACTGCAAGGCCCAAGAGTATACAGACCTGTCATTTGTTTGTTTATAGCGATCACGCAGTTGTTTCCATCAAGAATTATCTGTCTTCTGATATCACAGCAGTTCTGATTTCATTAGAAGTTGCTGGATGAAAGAGTCCAATGTTTTTGTTAATTCCATTTTCATTGGTGGTGTTTTGACATTTTGCATTTTACTTCTATAAGATATAGTTACTATTTCTGTTTGATATTTTGAGTAGTATTTTAGCCTGCAATTTATCTCTTTTCTTTGATAATCCATCTCTTGGGCTAGATGTTAACCAGATTGCAGTTGCCATATTAGTTCTTTTTAAGGTTCTGCTTGCATAAAAGCTCATAGTTAAAGAACTTTCTTTTTAACTTGTTTTTTCTATGTGAAAATCTGCATTTTCCTTGGAAAAGAATGCATTTGCAACTCCTCTAAGGTTTGGGACATTTGTATGATATGATGAAAAACTGAGAGTGAGTAATTTAGAAATCCAGGATATGATTATGCTACATTTTTTGCATTTTCTTCGTATGTGATTTAGAGAGTAATTTTCCCCTTCTCAATAGATAAAATAGAGGAAAATCAAGGCCCTTCTGATGGCTGATATACATAGGCAAAAGAAATCTAGATCTGTAGGTTATGTTGCCCTCCACTTGCTCTTGTCCATTGGTTTCTTGCCCTACCTTACATCCCTTCTCCCCATTGGAGCCATCTCTGGCTCACCAATTTCAAAGGTAGATTCAACTGATGGACCACGTCTTTGGGGGAAGATTCTCGGCCATACTGTTTGGGAACTCGATCAGTTCTCAAATGAGTTCAGGAAGTAAAAGAATGGCATGAGGCCAGAAGGTGAGGGTTCCTTGACAGAAGCTGGAATTTTCACACTACATAATCAAGGGATTGGTAAATTGGCTGTAGTCAGCTTGGGTAACTTTAACAGTGCCTGTCCTGGCTGTCAGCTGAGCAAGGCCTTGCAGAGGCAGAGTTCTTAGGTCAGGGCAGGCAGTCAGTGGGGATGTGAATGTGTACTCAGTCACAGTAAGGAATCCTTTTTGCCAGACTTAAAGTCACGTTAGGTTAAACTTGCTACTAGACATTTGGTTATGTTCACCCACGTTGTTTTTCCCTAGCAAACCATGACATAGTAATGTCTATGCCAAGATTTGCGAAAGTGGTAGGCAAAAAGTACTGAGAAAAAAACAGACCAAAAAGGAGGTTTAGAGGCAGCAACAACATAAGCACCACTTGTTGGGCTGCAGCACTTCCACCCTATGCTGTGGACGCTTTTGCCATGCAGATGACTGAAAGGGACTTCTCAGTAAATGACTGGAGAGAAAGTTCTCTGGAATGCAGCATCCTTGTATCAGGCTGACAGTGATCTTCTCCATGAATTTATGGTGATGGCTTTGATTGTTAAACAAAAAAAAGTCCATTTACCTCACTGAAATTTCCATCTTTTGGAATACAACACAGAATTGGAACTCCGGACTGATGCAGCAGCGGTTTCAGCCACACGCGTTTGTCTGGCAAGGGCTGACAGCCTCTTGGTGCCGGGAAATACTTGGGGTTCCCTTCCTCGTGCTGACACAAGATACAACTGGGGGTGCCACCTACTAATGCCAGTATAACTTCTCCTCTCCTAATTCAGATTAGTAGATAAATGGGTGCTATTATTAATTGACTGAATACTTTGAAATACTTCAGGGAGAAAACTGATGATGGCCGTGTAGGTGAAGGGTTGTCTCAGATACAGCTGCAGACAGCGCACATTGCAGTGCTATGGTTTGGGGGCAAACTGTTTCAAATTCTTTTTATAGCTAGGGCATTTAAAAAAAATCTAAATCCAACACTTCGCTGTAGAGGCCCTCTCTGGAACACCAAAGTAAACTGCAGTGTGGATTAACAGCAAGAGGATTATTTCTTTGGCGGTATAATCTGTGAGTTCTGCTTACATTGACTGAAGCCAGCTTCAGCAAATGCCTTAAAAGTGCACTCTTTCTTAAAATCTGCTCTTTCAGTGAGTGAAGGCAGGTTCCCTTTACTCCTTTAAGTAATGCAAGATGGAGTACTCAAAGTGTTAAGGTAGTGATATAACCTACAGGAGGAAGATGTGATGTCAACAGCTCTGCAGTGGCACACCTTTGTGCTCCTGCTCACATAGCTTCCAAAAATGACTGGCCAGAAAGCTGTGCAAAACTGTAGGCAACTGTACCAGTTCTCACTTTTTTCTTTTTCCTAAGAGCCAAACTGGCCTTTATGCGCTATTAATTTATTAAGTTGCTTATCTTAGGGCAAGACTGTATTTACAGAACCTAATGTGAAGACAGCATAATGTAGCTCGGGATTTAAAAATGTCACTGCACATAATGTCTGGATAAACGGAACAGAAATGAATCTTAGTTCCATCTGCCCTGATGCTTCTCAAATTACTTTTTTAATCTGCTTCCAGCCAACCCTCTTAAGAAATATACCTGGCAAATAAAAATGTTCTTCATAATCATTGGAGCCACTAAATATTAGTTAGCCTTGTCCCAAAGACAACAGAGACACTGCTTTTCTTCTTCCTACCTTAATCACTGTAGGCATCTTATTTTGAAGTTGTTTTCACCTTCCACCAAGGAAAGGTCAAGCTGGAATATAACCGTCCTAAAATAATCTTTACATAGTAGGATTTCTTAGACTCTTTGGACAGAGACCTTGTTTCCCATTTTGAGCAAACTGTTTTCCGCAATAAAACACTGAATGTGTCTCCCTGTTGCTATAGAAATAGTATTGCATTAAATGAGGGAACCAATGCCCTGCTGTCAACAAATCTAGTCTCTGGAGCTTGAATTTCACCACTGGGAAGATAGATACACAATTCTACAAATTATTTCTGCAGCTTATGCATAAATATCTCTATACTCTGGAACTGTTATCTAAATTTCCCAAAGATAGCAAGTAGATTAGCATGGTGTAATCTGTTTACTCATCTCCTAATTAAGACTTCTCCTTCATCTTTTCCCCGCCTCCCTCCCACACAGAATACATTTTTGTATTTATGGATTGAAATTTCCAGTTCTTTACATAGGAAGGTGGGGAAAAGCAGGGCAAGCAGCTTTCTCACCAGGCTCCCTGACCCATGGACAGCAACAAATACCAGATTTAATTTTTTTTTTTTTTTTTTAGACCAGTTCTCCAAGTAACTCAAGATGCTACTTGCCCTGTTATTTTGTTTTCCAGAACTAATAAGGATTTTTTGAAAGGATGGCCCAAACTCACCAGTGTCTTTTTTAATTATTTTGTTAGTTATTATTTAATTATTTTGCTTAGTTCTTTTTTAATTATTTTGGGGTCCCCTGTTCCCTTTTCCGGAGGCGCGGATTTTGCGAAATCCCTCCGCCCCGCTAGTCACGGAACCGGGCCGGACCAGCCCGTAAACCGTTGACAACCAGGCACCTTGTACATTAACAAATCCTACAAACTCACCTGTTTTCCTCTAGTTCCAGCAGACGCCATATACCCAGTATTCTTAAGTTACACAGAGATTTTGCTCCAAAACCTTTTATATTCTGTTCATAAGTTAAAGATGAGCACTATGGATTTCCTTCCCTTGAACTGGCACAACACATATTAAATCTCACACTTGTCTTTACATTTAGATGTATGGATGTGTTATTTTTCAGTATTTTTTGAAGTGTCAAATTCCAGTAATTTTAGTAATAGCAATAAGGTACAAGGTGTATCTATTGGGAATAGAAAAGGAATTGAAGTCTTTACTAAAAACAGCTACCAAGGGTAAGTATTTCTCAATATTAATCATAAGAATTTTGAAGAAATGCGGATAAAAATGCATTTTGTCTGGTACATTTTTTGACAGGAGCCCCTGCAGTGCATTTCAGTGTATAATACATATATGGAGTTACAAAACTAGAGCATGGACTTGTATGCAAATGTGTAATTCTGATGTCAGAGTTCCTCTAAAATTCCTCTAATTTCTTCGTTAACAAATTCAGTTATTTTTTGTGAAACAGGCTCATGTTAGAAGCATGTTATGTATTTTAGGACAAAATACACTTTATATATGTGCAATATAATTAATAAGAAACAGCAATATTAGTGGCTTCTGTGCTTAAAGATAACGCTAGAAAACCTCCAAAAAATGTCATCATTAAAATTATATATATTTTAAAAGCTTTCTAAATTTGTTTAGTGATTGTACATTCATTGAACATGCTTAGAGGACTAGTTTCAGAAAACCACAATAGTAATTCTCTGCATATGTATATTACTACAAAAACAGAGATGAGGAGAGAAAAAAACAGTAAAGCACACAATTATCTTTCTTTGAAATTAATGCCATGCTTATTAGAAAATGGCTTTGCCATATAAGAAGTCACCACAAGACAGTAATTCCGCTTTTGCTGTTAAAGTAGTTCTTGTAATGAAAAAATGAATAAATTCATTTGTCCAACCATAAAATATAAACCACATCTTAACCTGTTTCTTTCCTTGTGTAAAGCTGTCTCGTACTATTCAACGTGGCTGCATTTTTTCACCAGATTGTCAGACTACAGATGACAAGAACTGGCCCTCCAAAGCTCTTTATGCAAAACATTGAACATGAGGTCATCTACTGCTATATGATCTGTTGGGTACTCTCCAGAGTGTTACTTAATGAAAATTTCAGAGAATGGCTGAGTAATTGATAAAGGAGGGGGGGAAAAAGCAGGAGGGAAGGGGCTGTGCAAAAATATAAAGTGAAGATATATTCCATATTCTATATCATTACAAACTTAGTACTGAATATTTTCTTACTGTATATGGTATTTCCATTAACAAAAACAAACACTGAAGTAGGAGAAGATAGCACGAACAGTAAAATATGGTTTTGTGGTGTTTTTTTTTTCTATAGGAACTCAGTGGAGAAAGGACCAAGAGCAAGATTTGAAGAACGTTCTGAAAAACACTGACCAGGACATCCCATTGGTATTTGTCAGTGGAAATCATGATATTGGCAATACTCCAACACGAGAAACAATAGATAATTATTGCATGAGTTGGGGAGATGACTACTTCAGCTTTTGGGTAGGAGGTGTTTTCTTTCTTGTACTGAATTCTCAGTTGTACTTCGATTCTTCCAAATGCCCAGAGTTAAAGCAAGCTCAGGACACATGGCTTAATGGGCAGCTGGCTGCTGCCAAAAAACATAAATGCAAGCATATAATAGTGTTTCAGCACATCCCTCTGTTTCTGAGAGAACCTGATGAAGACCATGATTATTTCAACTTGGAAAAATCAGTTCGACAAGAGATAATGGAAAAGTTCCATAAAGCAGGTAATTTCTTGAGTTCTCCTTTCTCTGAATTTTTGCTTCCAATTGTTAGTGGCTACAGTGCCAGGAGGGGAAAAAAAAAAAAAAAAAAAAAACAGAAAAAAAAACTTGCATGGTACTGTTTGGGGTACTGTTTATAAGACTCGTTCCTCTTAGGTCAAAATTATCAACCGAATCCTAGCATCTGTCAAAAGAACCCAAAGTAGTATAAAACTTTGAGTGAAAAGAAAAATGAGTGAGAAACTTCTTTTAAGAGAAGTAGCACAGATTTCACTTTGCAAGTACTGGCAAATACTAGACAACCTGATATTTTATTTTTTTTTTCTGCTTAAGGAGTGGAAGATCAGGTATTACCATACGTCAAAAGTACAGATTTTTTCCCCCCCCCCCATAAAACAGAAGCAGAATTCAGAATTACCTTGCAGGCTGTTTTCTCTCCCAGTGAGCGAATTTTATAGCATCATCTAGATTTATTCGGTGCTGAAGAGTCTTGCTCTGCTAAGTTCCACCCTTTTTTTATCTGTTCCTAATAGAGGTCACTTCTGGTATAAAAGGCAGGTAGAGCATGCTTTGAATGAGAACACTGTAGCAAATCCCTTAGCTTTGTGTGATGAAACTTGAATGCCATGAGGGCAGGTACACTGTGCAGCTACCTCTCCACACTGTTCCCATTGTTTCCTGCTAATTGCTTTCATGTTTCTGAAGTGTGCTAGTCCCTCAAAATTTCCTGCCAGCCAGTCATCACTGCATCAGTATCATTGTCTCTGTATCTATAAAAGAACAAGTTATTTGGATTACCAAACAATGGAAATTGCATACGATATTGTTCCTAATTTACCATGTAATTGGTAAGCCAGAACTCATCCAGAGCCAGTCTAATTTCCAAGCTCTAAATCCCCTCCTGTTTCCAATCAGTCGGGCCAAAATTCATAAATATCTGAGGGCTCTTCAGGAGACTGACATCCCAAGATTCGAGACTTAGAAGATTGCTTTCTTTCCCACAGGGGAGACATGCTGAGCATACCTTATATTTTGTGTTAAGATATTATAAAGAAATCATTTTTTGTCACAAGTATTTTGGTTAAGGATTTTGGTTTTATTACACAGAAAAGGAGATTGTGTCTTCTTTATTTCAAGAAGTATTTCACTTCCTGCTCTCGCACTCTCCACCTCTCCCTATGCTTCTTGTCATGATGCTGTCTTGCAGTGTTTCCAACCACTTTGGCAGACCAGCATGTCATTATGAAACATTTCAATATATTGTGTGTATTTTAGGGCTTGTTGGCTTTGGGAACACACTGTTAGTAGGGTGCACACTGTATTTCTGTAGTTAATAACACAGGATCAGACCTGGAGCTATCCCGGTTATCAAGACTTCGTGTCGATACTTTTAAGTTTATGGTATCAAACATGGAGCCACCATGCACAGAGAGAAAGAGAGAGGGACAGATGGGGAAGGAAGGACAATCTGAGGATTTCAGTCTTCCCATAAACTAAGCCAAATGGGTCTTTTGGGAAATAACAAATACTTGAAGTATGGTGGTGTTACACAGGGGCTTCAGAGGTATGCAACTTCAAGAAACAATTGTTTTAAATTCTGAGCCCAAACCTTATGTAAGTGGTTAGAAAAGAATAACTACACATTACAGAATGCTTTTGATTAAAGTATCCCCTCAATGCAAGCAGAGATAAGAGTAGCTGTACAAGCTACATCTGGTACAAAGTACTGAATTACATTCTCACATTAGAATGTCCTTAACAGTTGAGGTAATTAAAGAGAAATTTGTGTCCTTGTGATAAATATTTACAAATTGAAAATCTGGCACTTGTAAATATGTATTACTACTACGCAAAGTTGAACTATATTTCTAATCAGCATGTCTAAATAATTTTAATAATCTCACTTTTTTTCAAATCATTATAACAAGTAACATCCTTGGAAAAAAACTATGTCAGTGGTAGTGAAAATCTACTCTGTTGAGAGCACAGTTTATCATTTGAGAATACATTTATGAAAATGTATTTCTGTAACTACTAAATGTTTAGCCTCAGCTGTCAAAGGTTGTGTGAACAATCTTCTGAATGAGGATGAGGTCTGCTCTTCTATGTGAAGTGAATATTCAGTTCTTAAGAATTTTACAGTGATGTTATAAAGAAGTGTGCTTTGTAGGGGAAAAAAAGGGAATCCAGGTACTAGTCTAGCTGAAAATCTTATCTGTGTGCCTTGTTTCTTTGAATATGATAAATTGGTGTTAAAATTTCAAGTTTCTGCAGTAGAAGATGTATTCTTTCTTATACATCTCATCCAAGTGTAGTTTAATTAGCCTATTGCAGCCATTTTCTATGACCAGAAAGATATGTGTGTTTTTGCTGAGCTACAGACGATTTTTTAAAGAGTTGTTGCCTGCGAGACATTGCTGAGACACTGAAAATCCTTAGTACATGTCACACAACATAGTAATAATTACCCTAATTAAGTAAAATAGGAGGGCTGCTCTGAAAGTTATGCCCCCTGTTTTATTACATCAGCCCATGATGTCAGAGGCAGCTGCTGGTGGGATGGCAGCAGAGGCTGAACCTTCCCACCAGCACTCCGTGACACGCTGCTGCTGTGTGACAGATGGCAGCAGAGGGGCACTCTGACAGAATGGCGCCTGACGTGGAAGTGTGGGTGGAGCAAAGGGTGGAACTGAATTCCTCCGTGGAGAAAAAACGGCCCCCAGTGACTTTCATCAATAGTTGCTCGGTCTCCATAAATGTTCACAGTGGCTGTGAGCCCAGGGGCGTGCAGGTGAGTGTTTCAGCAGTGGCAGTCACTTTCACTGGTGCAGATTTTTACAAGTGCTGCCTGCAGCCTCTTGTTCATCAATAGTGAAAATGCACACCTAATGGTGGTATTATGTTGAAGAATAGCTTTTTGTAGCTGAGAATTGCTGTATCAAATAGTGTTGCTGGGCTCATTGTGTATGCTGTAGTTTCCATGGAAATAAATAGGAGGCATCACTTTCAGAGCAACCCGCAAACAAGTTTAAGATCTTGGCTGAATAAAACCGAGGTTGATAGCTTCTTTATCACCAACAAAACTGGTAAAAGAATTCATGGTTCAGAGCAAGATGATGAATACAGGTTGGCTATCGAGGGCAAGAGTCTTGTTTCAGAATCACAAGATAATGCATATAAAATAATATAAAAAGGAAGATCCTCATAGCATCCAGCTTTTTTAAATGAAAAGTTATAAATTCAGCTAAATGTCTTCAAAGTAATTTTTCAGATGTGGTGAAAAACGCTTGAATTTTGGTGATTCTAAATGCTGTAATTTCTAACATCTTTACTCATTAAAAGAGCATAATAGCTTCATGCTCCCCTTAGAATTTTTTTTTTTTTTTTTTTTTTACATAAGAGTGATATTAAAGGGAGAAGCAGCTTTCTGAACATCCTCAGCTGAGATATATTTGAGTACCAAATTAAAGCAAGGAATGTTACCAGACAACATGTGCTGTTTTGCACATTTTCTTTGTTGTATAATCAAAATGGACAAGGGGTAATATTTTCTTCTTCTTGCCACTGAGACCTTGATTTTGGTAAAGCCTATACACCAAGTGAGTAATCTTAGTGCTCGCTCATATGTCACTTTGTCAGTATTTAAGATAACGTAGATTTACGTATTTCAACTTCAGTGTCTAGAATTACTATTATAATGAAATTATGTGTTCTGTAGTTTTGATTGGTAAAAACTTCTTTTCAATCCTTAAGAGCATACAGCAAGCCAGGGTAATCTGGGGTTTGTATCAGATATCTTAGAAAGCTTAACTTTTAAATTGAGAAAGTAACAGAATCAATAAATAAATTTCACTGACAGGCGACAAAAGGCATTCACGAAGATTAACCCAAAGCATGGAGTGACCTTCTACAGACTGCACCCACAATGGCTTATTTAGCCATCACAGGTCTGCAGTCACCCTCTGGCTGTTCTTGCTGCCTCTCCTCTGGTTACACAGAAAACATGAATGCGGATAAGGGCCTTTTCTAGATAACTGCATTCAGTGTTGTCCTACATAAAACTTTTGTCATAGATACACTTTGCAGACTAGGACCCCAAGGAAATGTTGTGAAGCTGTGTCAGGGAAGGGCCAAGCTGGGTATCAGGAAAAGCTTTTCACCAGAGGGTGATCAGGCAATGGAACAGGCTCCCCAGGGCAATGGTCATGGCTCTAAGTTGCTGGAGTTTGAGGTGCATTTGGGTGGTCCTGTGTGGAGCCAGGGGCTGGATTAGATGACCCTAGTGGTTTCTTTCCAACCCAGGATATTCTGTGGTTAATAAGTTTGTCTCCCACTTTTACCAGTTGCATCAAGCTCTGGATTTTTTTAGTTGATAAAGCAAGTTTAAAGAGGTTTTCCTGAAAGTTTCTAGGGTAACAATTACTAACAATGTAGTGTTTTCTACTAAGATTCTCATGGTGCTGTGAGCTGTAATTCTACATTTCAGTTCTGTATTATTCAGAGAACACCTCTGATGAAGAATGTAGAATAATACAGAGCTTCTAAAAGGCTGAATAAAATAATTTCATAACGTTGCTATTTAAGGCTGGAGGGATTACAAAACAAAGGCTGCTTATGCCCTGACACCTACCAGGTGGAATATTTCCTTCTCATAGAGGTCTGTTAGTGGGATTGGGATTTTTGTAGAGCAGAGTCTGAGAACTGCCCGAGCACTGAACAGTCCTGTTAACAGAGCTGTGACTGGTGCTTCACATCTTGTTTGTTGCTGTATTACCTCCTTGGCAGATGAGGTGATGTGAGGGCTGGGAGGCAATGAGATAAAAATCAATTTAATGTTACAGGAGAGATTTTGCTTACAAAGACTACCAAATATTATCATTTGCTTTGTAGCGCTGGAGGCTTGAAAAAATGATATACACCACTTGCCCAGGGGAGATAAAAGAGGTGCAGCAAAAAATGCCTGTGGTTAATGTGTGCTCTTGTAGGGAAGCTGAAAGGATATCATTTTGGAGTGCAGAATTGTTCTGAGAACAGATATTACTGTTGAACCAACCACATTGTTCAGCAGTCTAAAAAGCTGCTGTGTGCTACAAGGGAAAGGAATAAAGAAAAGTCCATTTGTGCCTGATGCTCTGGGGAAGTGCTCAAGATCAGTTTATTCTTGTGAATTAAATGGTTGTATTTGCCAGAAACACTACCTTTTAAAAATACATATCTACACGTAGAAGCGTGTGGATATATGCACTCACTCCAAGTCTCTCACAGAAGCTTGGGATATAGTAGTTCTTTGCTTGGATTTGTTTTACTGCTTGTAAAAACTCCGGAAGGGTACCAAAGAGTGCTGATAAGTTTCAGGTGTTTCAGAGAGTTTGGTTTCGTTTCCTTACAGAACTGCTTCTCCATCTTTTTGCTTCCATTTTGACTCTGCTGCTGCTCCTACCTGGCTCCTGCAGTTTGAGGGCAAATTCATACAGGTTCAACTTTGCTTAATATGTATTCTTTCTTCAGCCCATGATTGGTTTGACCAGGGAAGCTAGTGATTTTTTTTTTTTTTTTAAATAGGCATAATTCTCCTTTAAACTGATTTTTGCCACTTAACTTAAATAGCTAACATAAAAGCAGAGTAATTAGATGAGAATGATGGTCCCCGTTGCCCACACTCGTGCTTTTCCTTCTCAGGTCCTCAGGCAGAGTACAGGGCATAGAAGTGCATAAAATTTCTTCCAAGTACTCATCCAGTCTCCAACAATTTTTCTGTCACTTACTAAATCACGTTATCAACATAGTGCTATTCAGTGATTTTATTTATTCAGTTGCTTTTTGATAACTCTCAGCTTTCACAGCAATCTGTGGGAAGGAGATACCCTTTTGCAGCTGGTGCTATGTGAAGAAATACCTCCTTTTGTTTGCTTTGAACTTCACCTGCAGTCTGTACTGTAGCCATGAATTTGTAAATGAAATGCAGTGAACATTGGTTTGTGTCTGGAGTTATTTTAAAAATTGTTCATTAGCCAGCACTTAAAGGGTAATAATTTGAGCCATCTGTCCAGTCAGAGATACTTTTTCTCCCCCAGAAATCTCTACAGAGTGCACTGGAGGAGAAGGTCTGTGCTGAACTCATTACGTATTTATTATGTCATTCATATTCCACTAATTTAGCCTTCTCTTACAGTCTCATTTGCTTTTGCTGAGAAAAGCATTTATTTAATTGAAGGCTCAGTCTAAATAAAGTATGCTACTGATTGCCTATGCTGATTACTCCAGGCTTTCTCTTCCTAATTTGGAAAATGTGCTTGCTTTTCTTTGGTTTATTTTTATATTGGTAATTTTCTTCCTATATTTTTACACTGTCCGTAGTGCTGGGTTGAGCAGTTTTGTTTCCAACTGAGGCTGAGCCAGTTGCACTGAGACACAGAAACCTACTTCAAAATAGTTTTTGTATGTTAGGAAAAAGAGCTGGAAAGCAACTTTTGAACTCGGAGTTTTTGGAACAAGCCATGGGAGTGTGTTACAGAAGTTAGGTTCAGATACCCCTGGGATTTTAACTATTTCAGATCTGAATTCTAGCCCAATATCCAGGTTTTGTAAGGAAAAAAGTGTTTTCTTGGTGCGTGTATCTTCATGAAAAGTATTTCAAGGTAAATGTGAGCATTGTTTTCAGTCTTGTTTTAGCCCATTTGTACCTCTGCAAACAACACATCTAGATTTCCTTTGAAACTGGCACTCAATCTGTATTTCTTGAATTGTTAAACTAACAATCCAGTCTTTCAAGAAGTTGGGAAAAGAGAATTTTGCAGAATCTTACTGTTGTATTGGAGATCTTTTTTTTTTTTCCGCTCTGTTACCCAAACTTTCATATAGTGAGCAAGTGCGTGCTGTCACTTCAGATCTTGTTTATATTGCCATGCACGTTGTTCCACTTTGTTTATTCCTTAAAGGCGTTGAACTCTGCCACTCTAAGAGCTCAGACTACCAGAAGCTGGAGACTTTGGACTTGGTAAAGAGCAAATCATTGTTATTGAAATACCACTTTGTGGGAAGACCCTTCATGCTTGTGACAAAACAAAATAAGCTTTATGTAAGATTTTCTGAAGATGACACTTGATTTTATTTGCATGTCTTTTAAACTAGGGTGTTTGAAAGCACATGCATCCTGCACATACTGTCACTTCTGCTGGGCTGCAATGTCATGTTATCCCAAATTGCCCTGCTCAAGGGCCTACATGGCAATCCCCTCACTCACGCACAAAGCTGCTGGTTCAAAACAGGTTTGTCCTGTATTAGAGAGTACTGCTCTCTCCTCTCACTCCTGCCTTAACAGGGAAGGGAAGGGCTATCCAGTGTATGTCCGATAAAATGCAATAATGATTTAACTATTCCTTGAACTGAAAGGTTGGTCAGAGGGGCTTCTGCAAAAGACAGGGTTGTCCGTTTTCCTGTTAGTAGGAGAGCCACGGTCCTGTTCCCTTTCTGCAAAAAATGGAATTATGCCCAGTCTTCCACCTCCTAGCATTTGTCTACGCCACAGAATACAGGAGCAGGGCAGTACCAAGGAAGGGAGGGAAGTCTGGAACTGGTGTGCTGCAGTTCAACAATAAGCTGTAACCAGGACATATTCTTTCTCCTTGGAATTATGCATGACATAGCTAAATGCCTTTGTTCTCTTGGCAGTGCAATTATGTCAAAATCACGCTGACCTCTACTCCCTAGCGTTGCAGAATTGTTTTCAAAAGGGTTTATCAGAGTGATAAAGTACAATTGGTGGAAAGGAGACGCTGCACTTATAAAATCCTTTAAATTAACCTGAGCTTCTCCTGCTAACAAACTGCCTTCTGCACGATGTCCAGCATGTAGTTTCCTTTAATGTAATGAACCATTTTCCTCATCTGATTCTTGTTGGAAGTAAAATTGACAGCATGCTAAAGGCAATGGCATAGCTAGTTCTCCTTCAAATTTTACTGAATATTTTAGTATCAGTAGGTGGGGAACATTCAGGAAGAACTCCACTGCTTTCAGACTAATATTCTGCTCTGGGATACATGGGGACAGAGGTGCTGTACAGTGGTCAGAATCAATTCCAGAATTTCAATATATATATATATATATATATTTAACAAAGAGATTAATATTTTTGCAGATAGATGGTTCTGATGGTTTTGTGTGCAGGCCTGAACCTCATATATATATATTTTTAGATGTCTGCATGATCCAAGTATGGTTTCTGAGCAGACAAAGCATGACATGGTGTGTTGCACTGAAGCCTTCCATCCAGAATATGACCTGACTTTCAGTCCTGTTCTGATCAAAAATAACTTTGTCAGCTCGGGCCTTTTTTGTCCTGGTAGTCTGTTCCCACTTATATTGTCATGCAGTCCAACATCAGGCTGTGATGATCACAGACATAATACATAGTTTTTTGTTTTCTTTTTAACACTATCTGCACAGTTATTTTCTTTATTTTGATCTTAATGTTTCTCTTTTAATGAATGATCTATTAGGTGAGAATAGTGTCTTGCTGTAATGGATAATGCTCTCTTGACTAATAGATACTGTAAAATCTCTATTCACCTTTAAATTCAAATCAGCATGTATTTCCTAAAAATGAAATAATGAATGCTTGGGAAGCATTCTGGACATTTATTTACACAGTAGGTTTTTTACTATTTTCTACTGCTTTTATATTAAAACTTTTCCCAACTGCTATTTCAGAAGTCAAGAATGAAAAACAAATCAGTGCTCTCCCTAATTCTTGGTTTTGTGGGGTTTTTTTTGTTTGTTTGTAGTTTGTTTTTTTTATTGGGAAGGGACTGGGCCTTTGTAGATCTTCTGGATTGCATTTAGCTGACCTGAGCATACCTTAAAGCAGGTTACTAAAGCAAGGCCTGCCAGGACAAACACTGTTCTGTTCCCACAAGGTTTGAAAAACAGGAGTTTTGTGTGTGAATGTGTGCTGGGGTCAAAGGTGGATTGTTAGCAACTTGTCAGTAGTACTTCAGAAAAACATCTAAAAGGAATAAATTAAATTTGAATGCTCAGATCTTAAGATTCTTTTTACGTTTAAGATCAAAAGAAAGAGCAAAGTAAATTGCCTACTTGTCATCTCAGTATTATTGCATTGATCAGATTTCTTTCCTATGCGTACTAATAAAAGCGAGGGAATACAGTTGAGTGAACAAAGAAATGCTATTGAAGTAAAAAAAACCAAAAACCATCAGTTAGACTTCTATTAATACACAGCAGTGACCTGTTTGTTTTTTTGTTCAAGATGTAACAGATTCTAACACAGCCATAACAAGAATGAATTCTAACACTGGAAGTAAAGAATACCTGAAAACTGAAGTCTGGGAACAGTTTTCACTGGGAGATACCTAAGATAACATTAATCCTAGCAGAGGCTGATCCAGAACACCTCAATCCATAAGGGCATTTCAGATTTGAATACCCATGCAGTGGAATTCGGATCTGAATGACAAATAACTGCTAAAATAGAGAATCTGAATGAACAGCATCCATAATCACCAGCTTGCTTAAGGCAGTCTGCTTCACATAGCCAACAGGAGCTAAAATAATTTTTAAATCACATGCTCTGTTGGCGAGGAATCACATTTGCAGTATTTATCAATTGCTCTTATTTCAGTTCCTTACCAAACTACTTTATTGGATGCAGGCTGGTAGCAAATGCTAATCATAACCAGGAGAAGCTGCAGTATTTGTTGGAGAAGGAAAAAGGCTGTGTGATTCATGGGCCAAACTTTTTGTCTGGTTTTGGCTTTGCTTGCCGATTTTGGCTAAAGGGCCTACGATAGGTGCCTCAAAAATCTCCTGAATTCTCAGGCAATGGGAGACTCTGTTTTTTCTTACAGTGTAACTGAAGTTGGTTCATTGCCTTTTTATTTGTAATCCTTCTGTTTACACTAAAACTGTAGGATGGAGTTTTATTTACATGTGATGACACAAGTTTTGACTTCTGGTGTTCTTAAAGTTCTAAAGGTTAAATTCTGTGGATGGTAGAAAGATGTTACTTTACACACACTGATGCTTCTGTTAAAATAAGAGTACTTATTTCCCTTACGAAGCACTTTTTCTCTCTTACTGAAAGTGTCACATGCAATTTGCATCTCGCTATGATTTTGAATGTTATTTTTCTTCCTAACTTTTTCAAAGACTGAAGTTGCTTACCTGCTGGAAAAGTGAAAAGTATTAAAATGAATTTATTACCATAGTAGCACTGTTACTGAGTAGAAACTAGTAAAGATATTTTATAAATCTAGCTGGTGTAGTATGCAAGCAAGCCAAACATTTGGTTCCTCAATGTTCCATCTTTGGAGACTAAGCCACAGCTTAGCTCTGCAGGTAAAGACCAAGATCATGTCAAATCTGTGATAGTTATGTGCCTGAGAGCAGAGTCTAGAACGTTACTGAAGATACTGGTTATTTGTTGGGTGCTTGAAGGACAGAAAAATGCTATATCCATAGATCCTCTACAGCCATCTCTAAGCTGGCTCGCTCTTAAAATTGTTGCGACAAAGGAAGATAGGTCTCATTCTAACAAGATGTCTATCTATAAAGTTCCCACAAAATTCAGTTTTGCTTTCTGTATTGGACAGGATACCCAACTTCACCATAACAGCTCTTGGTTGGGCCCTTGCTTCCTGACGCTTCAGCAAGGAATGAGGGGGCCTAGAGGGGAGGCAAGTATAGCCTTGGATACATGCACATAATGAGAAGGAAACACTGTGTTGTTCCACCTGAATTGCTTAAGGATATTAGACAGTCACTGCAATAAACTGCAACATGGAGCTGCTGAGAAACAACACCTTGCTCTCAGTAAACTGACTATAGTGTCAGTTTTAAAACATCCTTACATTGTAATTCTAAAGATGAAAAACAATATAGAAAGCATGCAATCTCTGCAAAGAACCCATTATGTCACACTGTCACTTTCTGAGATATTCTTATTGGATTTCTCTCAAGGAGGAGAAAAAAATAAAAAAAATTGATTGTTTTGCTAGGTTCCTGCAGCCAAGAGCAAGCTCTCCATGTTATAATGCTGACTTACAAGTGTAACTGTCACACCAGCTAGGTGGGTGTTACACAGAACAAAAAGAATCAGTACTGATAAACAGGATTACAGATTAGTTTCACTTGGCAATGACCTTCACATACCACTGCTCAATGTAAAGGTTGCTTCACTCTCATTTCCATCTTGAGGAAGGTTTGGCTCTTGAAATATGAAAGCCTATGTAGCTTTTACCAAGCACATAGCAGAATAATTTATATTTTGCTTTCCAAGCTGCTTAATTTTTAACTATAGATTGATCCTAGCTTATGTATTTTACATCAGTCTTCAAATCACTCTCTATCTCCCCTGAAAGCAAAGGACAGATGCAGCCCACTGTCTTAAGACAAGTTCACCTACTTTCCTATCATTTAACGATGGTGAACTGAGTCTAAGCCTACTGTGGGCAAAAAGGTGAAAGGTATTCTGGCTGAGGAAATGCGGATTTCCTTGTGAAGCTATAACCGTGGTCCCAGTCACAGCTCTCTGCCTTTACATTTCCTATAATCTCTTCCAGCATTTACTTTGTCTGAGGGCAAAATCAGTTGTTCCTAGCATTTTTTTTTTTTTGTCACTAACAGTTATAATAACTCATGAATGACCCATTCTCTGCACTATTACTTAATCAGGACAAAATGCGTGTTACCTTTTGTGCTAAGCATGGAATGACACATTAGGTTTCTTTGCTTAAACCCTAAATATCTTTGAAAATAGGTTAAAAATTATCTCATCTATGTTTTTTGTTTTAACTTTTTTTTTTTTAAAGGCCACTAGCCTTGGATAAATAGCTTTTAGTTCTCCTTAGCGAATTTTCTGCATATTAATTGACAAATACAGCTACAGTACATAAGCTTTCAGCTTATGTTTCCATGACATAATTCTTCAGGCAGTTATTTATTACTTTTTTTTCTAATTTAAATCAATTTCCTCTGGTGTGTTCCTTCTTTCTAGCCAAAAGGAATAGCAAGACGACAAACATCTTGCAGTAAGCATAAAGAGGTGGGAATCTAATAACCCTAAACAAAGCTAGTGGAGCATAACATTCTTTTTACTAGTTAATTATTATGGCTACAATTTATTGCTGTTAACTAATTATTTGTTTAAAATGCATGGTTTCCTTTTCATTTCATTCATGCTTTATGAACCACTAAGTACTGAAAGTAATCATGACACCTGTACTTACTATCAAATTTTCCCTACTATCCCAGTAATGGTGTAATACAACTTCAGCAGTGCCTTTCAGTACAAACGCATTTTATATATGAACTGCAAATGCTAACCAAATATATGCTTTTTATTTTTTTAAACAGGCGTTAAAACTGTGTTTTCAGGACATTACCATAGGAATGCTGGAGGGTGCTACAGAGGATTGGAAATGGTGGTTTCATCAGCAATAGGATGTCAGCTGGGAGAAGATAAACATGGACTTCGAGTGGTCCTTGTCACAGATGAAAAGATTGTTCATAGATATTATAGTTTAGATGAGCTGAGCAGCCAAGGCTTGGAGGAAGAGATGGTGGATGTGCTTGCTAAGCAAAATTAGGCTAAGTCAAATCCCTTTTAACTCAAGTGGTTTATGTGATTTTTTTTTGGCCATATTTGTTAGATAAACAGAAAGTTTCAGAAAGTTTCCACAACTTCAAATCAAATTTTTCTTGTGCACCATGCCCGTAAACAGCTCTCTATTTGTTATCATCCTAAATAACAGAACAAAAAAGAGTTCTTGACGTGTCTTTTTTTAAAATGAGACCCACAAGGAATATGGAAAAACAACATAACACGGAAAACATTTCTCTGTTCTGAGATTTTATACTTTCTTCATGGATAAGACTTTCTAAATAAATAGGAAATATATGCAAGAGTGAGAGTGGTAATTCTAGGTAATGCTTCAACTGAAGACTATTTTCATTTGATATGTAAGAAGACACTAGGAAAAAAAAAAAACAATAAATTTAGTCACTTCAGTTACACTCTAGACAACACAAAGTGTCTTTTTTTTTTTTTTTTTTTACTTTACAGAAACAAATCTCAAAAAGTCAGTGAAAGCAATAGACTCCATTTAAATACAGTGCAGGAGGTGAAATACTGTGTTGAAGACTCAGTTTCATTATGTTTCAGTTACAACATTTTATTTGAGAGATTTTAAAAATATCTGTAGTATTTTGAACTGTTTTCTTTTACCAGTATAACAGCTGTAGCTGCAAGTGGACAGTACCAAACATGAGCTACCATCTCATGATAACAACGTAAGCATAGGTAACATTTGAATCAAAAGTAAAGAAAATTATTTTGTTTTTAATCTCCAGCTGCTTTTGATTAGTTTAATGTTTTCACAGGTTCATTTTCAAGGGAACATCTGGCAAATGGGAGTGAAAATCTAAAGCTAGCTAAGCACCCAGAAAGAAATTTCACTGGAAGTTAAGCAGTTAGTTTATTAGCTTAATAGTTAAAAGTTATTTTTAAAAATCTGTGTACTTATATAACTTTGAAACCACTGACTTCTGTTAACATTTAGTCTTAGATCATATTTAGTAATCACAGGTTATTAAAAGTTTCAAGAACAAGATGATGCTAGATTATGTTTTGCAGAGGGAAGAACAGACTTGCTATTCAGTATGACAGATTACGTTTTAAGGCTGAAGAAGTTCAGCAGAGGAACCTGAGACACTCCAAGCAAGGAGCACGCTCCCTGCTCTGGCACAGTCTCTGGCACAGTACTGTAAAGCTGAATGGAGGAAGTGCTTTTTTCATATGCCTGTTTATTAAATGTAATTTTAACTAGATATCTGAAGCTTTGGAGATAGGTCCTAGAAACATAACTTCAGGAGGAAGTCTTTCCACAACTATGAAAACATTAATAGTAGCGGTATTATAGAACTCTGTAATTTTATTTTCATGGTTACAGTGTACTAATATGCAGTGGAAATGTTTGCATAATCATCATTTTAATTCATATTTGTAAATTATTTTTTCCACTTCTTAAGTGTCATTTCGTTGCAAGAAATTCCATAGCATTCTGTCATAAAAATATTGCTCAAGTACAAATCTGAAGTTCAATTAAAAAAGATTTTATATCCCAAGTACTTCTTTTATTTGGAATATGCTTTTTTACCTGCATAAATGAAAAATGTTCTTAGATGAATTTTCTTAGTATAATCAGCTACTTCAGAATTAATAACTAATTACAAATGGCAGAAGGTCTTCATGGTCAGAGTGCATCATATTTATGTAGAGAAAAGTAACTCATATCATGCTAAATTATGAAACAAACCACCCATGGAGACACTAATTATCATTTAAGAAAACATCTTTTGATGTTAGTGACATTATCAGCCTTACTGCAGATGCAGAAATAATGGTAACTCTCAGTCAGCAAACAACTGGCTTTAACGCAAGGTGATAATGAAGTTCGAACTGCTTATGAAAAAAAGAGCAAGCTCTCATTCTTTGCTGTTGGCAAAGGAAAAAAAAGATACATCAGGTGACCACAGTTCATCCCAGTTTCTTGAAGGCAGGTAACAGGCTGAGATGACCTCTGATGACTCATTAAATGTGGAAAATTGATATTATAACACCAGAGCCATCTGTGAAAGTAACCAAATGCTACATAATGAAGTACAATCTGAGGTGGAATCCTATGAACAGGACTGATCCTTGAGATCAATCTTGGTTTGCCCGTTTAAGTGTACGCAACAGATGAAGAAAATACTTCTTCTGAATCTTTCTTGAAGGAAAGTAAATGTTTGATGTCTCATAAAAAGAAAAATGACATTTTATGTTGGGAATGAGTAGTGATAGAAGTGAAGCCTCTTCTACCACCTCAATTTGCAGATGGAGTGTTCCATGCTCACCCTGCTGCTTTGCTTCAGTGAATGCTCTCTTACCTCTGCACTGCAACTTGTTTTCTAGTGTGTTTTTAGTAGCAATTTTAATTCTGCTGTGAGCAAATAATTAGGGATGTGTCTATCATAAGCAAATGCACAGCACATTGAAAACTAAGCATTTCACCATCTAAGAATGCAGTTCCTCCACCTACGTATGTCACTGTACAAACCTTTGAAGGCTAACATGTCATTGTTTCAGCTAATGTTAATGTTGTGAATAAGCTGCTTTCTGTAACGCCCTCATTAATCCTGCTTTGCAACTGCCATTTGAACACAGTGATATCATTGAAAGCAACAGGAAACATTTACATATACTTTACTTATCAGAAAGCTTGCCTGCCAAACAAACCCTAGCATCATCTGTTTATAATACACATTCTTGACCTGTAGAAATACCAGTTTGCATTAGAAAACTAAAAAGGGAATTTCCCATTCAATAATATTTTACAGTTTGTAAGAACTTCCTTCTCTTCCAGTTCTAACTTGATATATGATGTCTACCATCATTGGTAGGTAGCAGAATGCACAGCCGGGAATCAAGGAGGTGAGTGGTTTAGGCTACCAGTGGTCTAGATTGCCATGAACCACTGCTAAAATAACACCCTGCAGAAGATCAAATTCTTCAGCAAAAGATGAGACATCTATTAAAACGTAAGCTGGTATAAGAAAACAAACAGAAGGACAAATATGTGAATCTGTTGGTGCAGCTCTCTTCACCCAGAGGCAAGCAAAGACATAGCAGCTTCCACATCCACTATGCTTAAGTTTGTTCCAGTGGTATCTTGAAAGGAGAGTCAGCAGTTATAACAAGCAGGTCTTGAACAAGGAAAGACCTGCAGATTAGTTTTGGAAAAGCTTTTTAGATTATGTTTCAGCAATAAAAATGATTTCCCCTTATTAGAAAGCAATGTCTTGGTAGTAGTTTGCACACCTTCCAATTCTGTTCTTAGGAGATTTAAGTTGAATGTCAGGGGAAAGTTCTTTACTTTGAGAGTGGTGAGGTACTGGAACAGGCTGCCCAGAGA
>JAOWBP010010615.1:0-24977 GCA_028571105.1 Tragopan temminckii | reverse complement strand
CTTCCTTCCTTCCTTCCTTCCTTCCTTCCTTCCTTCCTTCCTTCCTTCCTTCCTTCCTTCCTTCCTTCTTTCTTTCTGTTGAAGTGATTCAACTAACAATTAATGATTAATAATTAATAATTTTCACAGTGGTCACCTATTTTTACTAAACCTTGGGGTTTGATCTTTCACAGTAAATAAGAAGGCAAGGAGTCTGATTTATCATTACTAAGAAAGCTGTTCCCTGAATACATTCATACTTCTTCATTGTTGAAAGAGAATGACATAAAAAGAAGAGCATTTATAAGCCAACACTTTGCTTTCCGCCTGAGAAAGGTGCTTTCCACATCTCTGCTCCCTCCATCCGTCCCTCCTTTCAGGCACCAGGTCTGGGTAGGAAGGGCTGAGGGCAGCAGATGGGAACTGGCTGTTGCTCAGTTTGGAAAGCAGCTCCTGACATTTGGCTCACACCTGTCAGCAGACTCCGTATACACTTGTTTATCCTCCTCTGTACCATATGTTTCCATGGAAAAGCAGTCCCAATGATCTATTGCCTTACTTCTATCACTCCTATTATGGTCATAACTGAGCATTTCACAGTCGTTAATGCATTTACCCTGACAGCATCCCTGCTGCGTAGGCATTTAGTATCACCCACTTTACAGATGGGTTAGCTGAAGCTCAGATCAACAGCTCCTCAAAAGTCTTTGGGTATGTCTTGTTGAAATCAATGGGAAGAAAACACATCTCCAGGAGAAGAGCTTGGAAAAGCAAACTACATGCTCAGTTTCACTCAAGCAACTTGTAGCGGTGTGAGGAATCCCTCTTCTGGGTCCTAAACAGATGCTCAAAGTTCTGGATCATTTTGTTTTTTTTTTGACACAGAGTTGTTTTGTAAGATCCAGCAGAGCTGTGGTTGCTGTCTCCAGTCTTTCTTCACCCTTTGCCAGTAACCTCCTGTCTCACAACCCTCCACATCCTCAGCAAGTGCTGGGGGGGATATTGTCTTCTGCAGATTTAGTGTAAATATTAGATAGTTAAAAGACTGCTTCTGCTCCTGTATGCTTTTTCTCCCATTTCCTCTGTGCTTTATATTCTTCCCTGCCTTTCAAAATTTCTTTGCAATCTTTCATAATCAATGTCTATGTAGGAGAGAAACAGAATTCTTTTAAATGTACTGTACGTACCTATCAGTCACCTACTTATTAATTATAACTAAAAGCATGATTAATCTGTCATGGATAAGGCTGCTAAGTAACTCTAATCATGCTAATTCATTTCTGTCACTTACACAAAGGCAGCATTATCATCAGTTTTCATATCCATGTGTACTGAAACCCATATACACAGCAGCTGCAGAGCACTGGTAAGGTTCTTTCTGCCACAGATAGGATGAGGTTGCATCATGGATTTCTGCATTGTCCCCACAGTGCCGGTGCAGTGATTTATTTCCTTGGCACCAGTAGAATTTAATGATGTTATCTTTTGCAAATAATTTTGCCTTCTAAAATGGATGACAATTGCGGTTATGAAAAGTATTTCCAGGGGCTTATAATGACTATAACTGAAGTTCCTCTGCGGGAGGGGTCAGCATGAAGGCCAAGGTGCTACTTAAGCTCTGCACTGCGTGGGAGCTAAGAGATGCGTAGGTCTTATACAAGTGTGAACGTCTAAGGAAAACAATGTCTTTTGATATTGCAGAGCATAATGTGTTCCCTTCTGTGTTCCCTTTCTCTGAATGTTCAACTGTGACATTTTTAAAAGCCTAGACACCAGAAAGTTAATTTCCAGGTGCCAAACTTGAAATTTGTAACTGCACCTGAAACCCTTGTGCATCCACCCTGTCAATGGGCGGATATGCTAAATCATAGCTAAGCTATACTGTTTAACTTTTAAAATGTTCTGAGAAAAGTTTTTTGACAAAGTTTCAAAACTGACACCTCCAGAAGGCTAATTAGAACCTACATATTAGGAGTAGAACAAAGCGGGGTCACCCTACAAAGGAACTAATTCACTGATGCCTTGGTGACCTGCCTAGACTTGATGCCTGTTTTTGATTGGATAAAGAATGAAGAGCACAACCATTAGGTTCATTAATTATATAACCTGGGTGGAAAAAAACAAACAACTTTATCTTCCATATATACAGCCTTTTGTTCAAATATGATAAAGTTTTGTGTAAGTGTATTAGTATGAACTGCCTAGAACTAAAGAAGTTCACTGCAAGATGATGCCTTGAGAATATAATCTGCATCCCTCTTGTGCTGCATGCTTTGGAAACCAGGATAAAGAAACCGTTTTGGTTTTTGGTTGAATATCTGCCTAGCATCCTGCAGGCAGGAACTCAATCAGTAGAGTTCTGAGCACACATATTCATGAAAGACTCACAAGAGTTTGTCTTGAGTCACCATTATGCTATTGCCGTTGCCAAGTCATGGTCTGCGCACAGTGGGAGAGTAAAAGAAGGTTGGAAAGACAAGTCAAGTAACACACAACCTTATCATGTAGTTAGTTGACGGAGTAATTTAGTAAATGCAGGATGAGTCAAAAAGGAAGGGTTGGAACAAGCCAATCTTCCACATATAAGAATCTCTTCCTAGGAGAACAGCTTGAGGTTTTGAAGAAAAGGAGTGCTGCTAGTTAAAAAGGAAATAAATTGAAGTACTTTTCTAGGGCTAGATTTTGGACTAATATCAATCTGTCTTCCTTTTGTTTGTTGCAGTTGAATTATGTATTTTAAATGAGGGTTTCACTGCTGCCCTCATAGGGTGCAGACAGGACAAATATAAAAGGGTCTGAAGAGAATGTTCTCGTTTTATTACTGCTGCTCGAAATTATCTGGACAGCCATCTGACTTAGAAAAATCTTTTCACATATTTTTAAAGACTTTTTTTTTGGTATGGATTTTGCAGTTTATATTTCTTTTTTATTGCTCTTTAGTTTTCACAGTTACGTGTAGTACAGTACACAGTAAATTGTCTGTAGCTATTCACATACTTTGTAGCGACATACAAAAAATGTTAAGGTCACCATCAAATCTTGGAATGTCCTCCTTTCCATAGTAATTTCAGTCTCTTCTTGCAGAGCTGTGCTCCCCTACCCTCTCTTATTAATAAACATGGCACCCTTCTGTTTGCTTCCCTTTCCATCTGCACAGCTGTAGTCTTCTCTTTCATAAAGAGACAGTCACAATTTTGTTTGTCACACTGAAATACCAATTTGTTATTCTTTATGGATTGTACACTTGGGTTTTCCTTATGGAATAGAAATTAAAAGAGCACTGACATTTAGAATATTAAGGAACTACTCCAACCGATTATAGTCTTGTTAAAATGAGTCATACACTTTCAGTCCAAACTTCTTGACATACACATCCATATATATCAATTACTATGACATCATTGAAGGACTATTTTTACCTTGGTAATAAAAGCTGATTACATTTGTCAACTTTTCAAATGATACTTAATCCAGTGAATGTAAAGACAGGTTAGGAGAGACACTTGCTCTCAAATAATAGCTAAGACAATTTTACATGTCTGAAAATGCTGTGCATGTAAAATATTTGCAGTTTTGAAGCGTAAGTGGAAACTACACTGTAGAAACACAAAATAAATTAGGTTTACCAAGAAGAATTAAACTCACCTGTCAACAAAAGCATGGTGTAGGATGAAGACAGGATCATTCGCAGAGCCTTGTACATGGGACATGGAGCCATTCATGTAGATGTGAAGGGCATTATGCAAACCACTTTGAGATATGTTAGATATTGCAGTGCGTGGATCAGCAAAGCCTGTATATTCCAGAGAAAAGCATATGCTGATACTACAATGCATAGAATTCTTTCACCAGTAACACTGAAGATCAAAGTACCTAATTTCAACTCATTTACGTTCAGCATTTTAGACAAGAGCTTCAGAAAACATGTAAAGGAGTATTAATAAATTTCAAAGGCATAGCAAAGATGAAATTAGAATAAGCTAAATTAAAACTCCTGCCATGGAGCTAATGCAGCAAGTCAGCAAATGTACTGCTTAATTGGTTTATATTTTTAAATTTCTACATCCATTGTGTGTGACTGTAAAAAGGAAACCTAATTCCTGCAGGTGTTTATGCATGTATATTTATTCACATTAAATTTACTCTTTTTTTTTTTTCTTCATTTTTTTCTCTATCCTTATACATTTCTAAGGTACAACAGGCTAGTGTATCTCATCATATATGGAACCATTTAATATCACTTATCTCTATAGAACTCATTCTTTAATGGAAGGAGACAATGCAATATATGCTATTATCTTCACAAAAGGGGTTTGTAAATAATTAGTAAAATGTTAATGTGTGTGTATGTGGTTAATAATCAATTGATGATCTTCTTTCACCTTCCCTCTTGAGCATGAAAGTCTGTGGACTGCTTTGTTTTGAATCTCTCCTAGAATACAGGCTTTACAAGTAGGTCACACAGAGCAAACCCTGAATTTCTGATCTGCTGTGGTAGCCTACCCACACATCAGCTTTGGTGCTGGTAACCTTTTCTTAGCATCGTAACAGACAAGCCTCCTCCCTAATTTTAAGGACTCAAAATAAAAGTCAGCTAAACCACGTGGAACTTCTCTGGTTTCCTGCAAGAAAACATCTTAACCTGATGTTAGTCCTACTGCCATCTCTGATTTGGTTCATGAAGGTGTCTTATTATCACAATTTCTGTATGCTGTAGGTCGAGGAAACATAATGTAGGGATACTGAAATATCTTTAAAAATCAATAATCAAATAAAAAGGGCTTTGAGCAGTATGCATATTGTGCTGCTTCTCTGTGTTTTCCCAATATTGTCACATTTTATCAAAGATGGGAAAAAGAGAGAACTCTCTGGGAAATTCTTGATTCACAGAAGGTATTGATTGACACATGGCTATTGGTGTTTTATTACTAAATAACGTTCTGTCAGTTTGGAAACTTGACTATTAGACACCACTGAGAATGATCTGCTGGATGGGCTATTTTCACTTCTATGTGCTTCTAAACTCCCTTATCAGGCTTTGCCCTGTCTAGTAACCTCTTCAAGCAAATTCTTTTGGTGAAAAGCCCTGGATAATTGTCATAGAATCATAGAAGCATTTGAGTGAGAAAGGATTCTTAAAGGCCACCTAGTCCAACTCTCTGCAATGAACAGACACCTACAACTTGATCAGGTTCCTCAAAGCCCTGTCCAGTCTGACCCTGAATGCCTCCAGGGATGGGGTATCCACCATATCTCTGGGCAGCATTTTTCAGTACTTCACTATATACTAAATAAAGCTTATACATTACACTAAGGGTCAAATAATAGCTGTGACACCCAAGAATCAATATATCATAATAACTGTCTATCTTTTTGATAGCAATATTATGAAAAAGATTTTGAGAAATTCGAAGTAATTCAGAGAAGAAAACATAATCAGGAGAGTTGGAGGAAGTAGAGTCGGCTTATGATGAAAAGACTTCAAGGTAGGGTGAATCTGGATTTAAGAGAGAGCAACAATCATATTAATGCTTACAGATAACTGCAAGTGTCAAGTACATCCAAAGTGGAACAGGATTATTGAAGATGATGCATGGGAACATAAACATGGGCAGAATTTCTCAAAGGGAAAATCTTGTCCGCAGGAAGTTGTCTGATAGGGAATGCTATACTACCTAGCTGCCACCTACCCAAAAAAAATCCAGAATAAAATACATTTCTAAAGATGCTGTGAAGAATTATGCACATTGACATTTTGACCAGAATCGATAAGAATTGATTGCAACAATTTGGGCCTTCCTTACAGATAGCCGTAGCAGGTGATCACTGGAGTTAGTTGATTTAGCAATACTCCTTACCAGGGAATCTCTGTGAATCTTAACTGAAAAAGATACATCTGTATATCATTCTGAAACTACTCTTTTACTTATATGCAGCTGCATTATAATATATTGAAGGTAAGATAGATTTGTGCAGGATCTGGGCAGAAGGACAGATCTAGTGGTTGGCAACCCTGTCCATGGCAGGGGGATAGAGCTTGATCATAGAATCATAGAATGGCATAGGTCGGAAAGGACCTTAAAGATCATTAAGTTCAAGTTGAAACTTGATCCTTGGGATCTCTTCCAACCTAAGCCCAAGGGACCCCAAAGATCATCAAGTTCCAACTTGATTTTGATGATCTTTAAGGTTCTTCCCAACCTAAGCCGTTCTATGATTGTATGTTTTATATCAGACATCGGATACTTTTAAAAATTTCTTATTGCACTGCGAATACTTTATCTAATAATTTAGAAAAAAATATACAGAACATTCTGGCTTTAGTCGACTTTCATGAAACTTCTGAATTTCAGCAATTTATTGCGATGATCATATGCTCACAAGTAACTGGGATGCCTTTAATAACCCCAACATCCCATCTCCCTGTTAATTGGGGTGCATTCAGTCATGCTCAGAGGTGCACCATTGGAAGTTAGGAAAGTCCATACAAATGTTAAAGCTAGCAGGAATAAAACTGTAATTTGATATTAATTCATTTTATTGTCTGGGTATTAATCTTTTCTTTCAGGCTTTCTGAAGGGCATCAGGAAGACCAAGACAACACGTTATGGAGTAGGGTCACTGCAAAAGAATATATGAAAATGTGATAATTTTTTTTTTTTTTCAGAATACAGGACATTTTGCTGAGATAGCTGCAGGAAAATAACTTCTATTGCAACTACAAGGCTACAGATCTACAAGTGGCTGTGAGCTGAAACTGATATCACTGCCTGTGAATAGGGCAGCTCCTTCCACCTGCTTTGCATCATGGTGTGTGTTTCCATCCTCTCCCATGTACTGAATGCAGCTGTTCTTAGTCCTTCTGTGAACTGAGTTAATTCACTGAACTGACAGAATTCTCATGCAGTATCTTATGCAACGATACACAGTACCAAAAGGTGGTGAGAGTGACTGACTAGAGGACTGAGGAAATTGCACAGAGAATTAGGTCTGTAGCCAGTGGTAGTGAGCTATTAAATCATCCAGCCAGTATAGAAAGCTGAATCACTCAGACATCCTTCTAAGTTCTCATTTAATTATGGTGTATTAGAAATAGCCAGTAGGGCATACATCACTGAGGAGACTTGAGGTGTAACCAATGATTTCAATGAGAGAAGAATCATATTTTTAAGTGATTATAAATGTGATTCTGCTCCTACTTATAACCTTGTAAATCAGTAACAGTGATTCAATGAAGTTGAAGCAACTTCAATAGAACCAGACTAAATTAAATCAGATGAGGATTTAGCCCAAAGTTTATTATAGGAGGAGCTAATCATGTCACTCACAATTAAGGCTGCCTAACCCTTTCAGGATGATATATAGGTGGTTCTCATTAAAAATGCAGTGGGTTAAGTATATGTCTTTTAATAGAGAATTTAACTATACTAACTTTAGATTTTACTGTCTAATGTTAGAGTCCACAGAAGTTCCTGTATAGTCTATCAGATGAGAAACGTTATGTATTTCAAGCAGGTAGTTTCCCTCAAGTGCTCATTTGCCACTGTCTGAAGTGCTGTAAGTATGTTTAGTGGAGGGTAGGCAGACCTTGGAGAGCATTAGAAGCATTCAGTGCTACAGAAATGGATGAACCATTCCAGAAGTCCTTTCTCCTCTGATTATTTTAGTGGAATACCTAACCTCTGTGGCACTACCGATGTCTGTGAGATATTTATTGCTGTTTTGTTTTTAAACTGCAAAACTGTTCTTACTGTTCTTACAAAATATAATTTAGTTTTGTATGACTTTCTAGGCCTGTTATTGGAGCAGTAGGGACTTTAAAGGCCAAATTTTGCTTTGTATATTCATATCCAATTGCAGCTGGCTGATACTCTAGCCACTCTAGCCAGGGATGACACTTTCTTTAATAAGGTTTCTACATTTGAGTGAAGCTCAGGTCAGACAGATGCACCTACCATAAAACAGGAAAAAAGATACAGACATAAAAATTTTAAGACCATATCCTTACAGGTCTTTGAAGCCTGTGGTGTTCTTCTAACTTACGGTGGTGGAGATTTTCAGCCATTGGAAACATATTTTCTTGAGCAATGTTATTATTGTAATCTCTCTAAAGTGAAGCAACTGCAAGATCTGCAAAATTTGGCCTAAAGGGCTGTAGCAAATGAAAGTTTGTGATTATCTAATTTAGACCATATCACCACCTAGGGTTTTTACTTATAATGATTCTTGTAGAACTTCTCTGTGATCTGAGATGAACAGTCTTTCTGGTTATCTGTTCTGTGACCCTCTGTGACTTGACAGCACTTTCTCAATGTGCAGCCCAACTTTACTCAGAGGTTGAGAATTTGAGCTGGATGAGAGATGCTGGCTGTAGGCTAAAACTTTTTTAATTAGAAGTTTTCTGCTAGAAAACTTCATTTTGAGAAACCATTTTTTGTTAGCTATATGGATTACAGTGAGAATACTGAGAAAAGTTTTCCAGATGAAAATATCTCACGGGATAGGATCTTACAGGATGTTCTATTAAAATGAAATTACATTTTGAAGTGCTTGATGTTCTGTTCCATTATTTCATGACAGAACAGGAGTAACGATACATAATTGTGTCAGACAATGGACTGCTATGGCATAGCTTGACTTGATACCATGTGTCATGAGTTAATTCATGGATAATCAAAGTGATACAGAGTTTTAGAATCTAAAGAATATTATTTTGTCCATTTGTGGAAAACTTAAGAGACACTGATTTTCATTTGAAATTGCCATGAATACACTCATCTTACATGTGGAAAAAAGTATTTTTTTGACTATCTCTAATCCTTAGAACTTGTCACATTAAAGCTGACCTACACAAAGAAGTCCAAATCTTAATTTACAGTCAGCTGATCCTCACCTATTGCTTTTAATATCAACTGATTTTCTGTACTCTTCTTGCGTCCAGGATGTGTGTGATGAAGTCAGTAGTGCTTTCCAGTTAAGACCTCTGTTTAACAAATCCTAAGTAAAATATTTGCCTCCAAGGAAAAATATGCCACCTGCTTTTAATCCACTGTTTTTCAATCAAAGTAGAAACTACCCTGTCCCAGAGTGAGAGGACATCCTGAGTGCACAGTTCCACTGGGTTGTTGCTTTAATGAACTATATTGACCTTAGCTGATCATATTTGTTGTGGTTACTCATAACTAACATCAGTTGTGTCTACATAGCAGTGTTATCTCTCAGGCAAACATGGATTCAGTGTGATGTTGATGACTACCTCTTAGATGGTCAATATGTACTTGTTCCAGTTCACATGGATGCTCAGACATGGAAGGGCATGAAGTTTTGTCCAGAAATGCATGATGTCTAAGACTGCAATACTCTGGCCTCATCTTGTGCTCAGTTCTTCTAGGTGATAACAGCTGTCTTCCATTACAGAACTAAAGTTGAGGAGTAAATCTCACATGGGTGTAAATCAAGAGCCACTCCATTAGAATCATCAGCTTGGCTCTGATCTTTTGTAAATCTAAAGTAACACCACTAAAATAAATTGAGTTATTTTGGATTTACTTTGGATCCAGAAGAAATTAGAATTTGACCTTAATTGTATTGGCAAAAACTTGGGAAAACCAGTAATGAAGGATTTAAAAGATTTTCACTTAGAAAAGGAAATAAATGCTAGGATCTATGAACTGTTAGCAAATATGTGAGAATGTCATTACAGAATAGCACAACGAAAGAAAATTAGCAGTCTCATTTTGGCACCTGTATGTAACAAAAAAATGAAGCAGCTCACTTGTAAGAAAAGCGCTACCAAAATGCATCTTCATTTATTCATTGTGGGTTTTTTGTTGTTGTTGTTGGTTGGTTTTTTTTTTTGTTTTTTGTTTTTTGTTTTTTTTTTTTTTTTGTTTTTTTTTTCAGTAAAGGACTTCCTACTCTCTGTTTCAATCTTAGCTATGTATTTTTGACTAGGTATTGCACTTCACTGTCTTTAGTTGAATAAACTGAAATGTTTATGGACCTGAGGTGTAACCTTAAGTGTTGAAATAATTCAGATTAAAAATAATCTCAATGGGAAAAAAATTGTGTCTTAGAACAAGTTAACTCCATACTGGAACAGAAAAACTCTCAAAGTATTGAGAAGTCTTGTCTTACGTATATCCTATTCAGCTTTTGCAGACAGGAAGGCAGTAACTCCATTTTATGGACAAGGTCTGGGTAGTACTCTGGAACTCCCAGTTTTTTAATTACTGTTACTTTTCAATTTTAATGTGTTTTAAGAGAATGAGGAACACGCTTAGAGAAAAACCTGAAGGTGCTGTTGAAGCAGAATCTTAATTAAAAACTAAAATCAATGGTCTGAAACAATTTTCATTGTGGAAGCACTAAAGAGGGTAATGATAGTTGTATGGGAAAGGAATGTCCTATTCTTCAGCAATTTTTGGTAATAATTTTCAGGAGAATGAGTTAAATATGCCTTTCACGAAACAAACAGCAAACTGATTTTAGGACTAGCTAGTTTTATAGAGAGTTCAGGCTAAAAGGAGGACCTATTTCTGCACTCTATTGAACTTCATTTTCTTTCATAACAGCTCTGGAGAACCACAGATAGAGCTCCTTCAGCTAGGCTGAATTAAAGTTGTAAAACAATATGGTAAGGGCACTATAGGACTACAGGAAACATTACTTTCTTAACAGGATTTCCCCTGGTAGAGAGAGAATTGTAGTACTGAGTTGGTGTATTGCTTTTGGTTTCACATCCATGGAATGTCTAAGTCAGGACATTTATTGTCTCAATCTGTTCCCACTGAGCTTTTTCTTACTGTAGTGCAACCTCTTAGCCTTCCTCCACATTGATCCTAGGACTTGCAAAGGGCCTTCCCCATTGCTACAGAAAATTGCTCCATCTCTCTTCTTCCCTCTTTGAATTACACTGGAGGGATCATTCAGGCTCTCTGAAAAGGCTATTATGCACGCGCATCTCGATGGAATGAAAAAAAACAGACATAAATTCACTCTGTCCTGGCTATAGGTTAAATGGATGCATCCAGAGGTCATGCAACGCTATGTCCAGGATAATATATGCTACTTCTGTAACTACCTAAGCTTCTGGATCATATCTGGCTTGTGTTCATCCTCAAGGACATGTAGTTTTGTTTGAAGTTTATATGAGGAATTATCTAAATCACATTAAATCCATCAGAGCTCATTGGTGCCTACCCTAGTGGTAATAAGCTGGAGCTTTACAATCTTAGTAGAAATATGAACATTCTTCGGGTTCTAAAGATTTGTTACGCAGAACAGGAAAGCTCACTTGGAGGAAATTTTGAGTTTCTTCAGGATGTAAAGACATTGCCACAGTTCAGATTAAAACATGATCTCTTCATAGTGTGTTTGGCTGATGACTCTAGTATATTAATAAAGATCAGCCATGACTGTCATGACATTAATGTGACAAAGAGACGACACAGAAAAGAATGATAAATTAATCAGACAAAAACCCTGATTCTGGTTTTAGAATTAAATAACTTCCTGGCTTCCTCTTTGGGAGAGGTATGTGCTTTCTCTGATCAAGGTACAGTTTAATGAGTAGTCACGACACTGAAATTAAGCCTTTGAAAGTGAAGGGTCCGTTTTGATTCTGTGGCTCTATACAATGTGCCTTTGGTTTTGTTTGCAATACTAACAGCAACACTCATGATTTTGTGTTTTGTTTATTTCATTTCCCTTTTCTCTACTTTTCCTTTTTTACTCTTCACATTTATTCACATATGTTGTGGAAAAAAATGTATACAAGGTTAAGCCACCTTTTTCTTTTCTGAACTTGTTTTTTCTTTTCAAATGTAAAAACCACAACTGTCAGCAAAAACTGTCCAGAGCTGGAGTCAATAAATATCTTTCTTTTCTTTTCTCTTCAGAATGCACGCTCCATGTTTTTTTACCTTTTTTAGTACTGAAACAGATTCTTTTTTTTCTTTTTTTTTTTCCCCTTTATGGCATTGCATACTGCGTCAAGAGTAATACCAGACAATAAAAAGCTTTGCTTTGTTATCCTCACACCAAAGTCTATACTGTATTTTTTGGTCCTTATGTACTTCCTTGCAAGCAAAATCAATGAAAATATGGCCTATTTGATTCAGCAGACATATAATACAGCAGGGAAGTAATGGTTTTTGGTAACTATAATGTGCTAACCTTGTTTACTAGCAATTTGGCAAGTTTTGAAAGAGATTGGGTCGATAGATAATTAAGAATAACTATTCTATTTACAAAAGAATCCTCGTTTATCAGCAAATTAGGAACCTTTATAATGGATTGGCTAATTAGATAACTGAGATGAATAACTAAACACTTCAGGAAAAGATGCTGAAGTTAGACTAGATATCAGGAAGAAATTCTTTACTGTGAGAGTGATGAGACACTATAACAGGTTGCACAGCAAGGCTGTGGATGCCCCCTCCCGGGAACATTCAAAGCCAGGCTGGATGGAACTGGGAGCAATCTGATCTAGAGGGAGGTGTCCCTGCTTATAGCAGAAGGTTGGACTACATGATCTTAAAGGTCTCTTCCAACCCAAACCATTCTATGATTCTATGATTCATGTTCAAGGTGTAATGTTATCCTTAATCCTTAGATTCTGGGGTGAAGCCTGCTATGAGTTGCTGAATGCATACATACAATCCAAGTGGCAGCATCTTCTTTCACCCTTGACATTCAGCACAGTCTGTGGAAGACAAACTCAGGATAATCCTGCAGTCTGCATGGACATCGTTGCAATCATGGGAAAGTAGGTTATTAGATTATCTGTTTTTATCTGTTTTTATGCAAAGACATTTCTGTGCCTGGTACTGACTATTGTTGAAACAGTGTCTCATAACAGATGGATTTAGGGTCTGGTCTAGTCTGCGCTTTCAATATTTTTAACATGGTACTTCCTGTATGTTGCTAGGAGTAAGTATATTATTATTTTATAAATATATATATGGTATAATACAATATATATTTATACTATTTTACATTATAGTATGTTATGTTATATGAGTTGTGCATAATGAAATTAGCTAAAAACGTCCAAAGTTTACAGGCTCTAATCCCAGAGACAATCAAGTTACTGACAGAAATGTCATAGCAGAATGAAGCGTTACCTTCCAAAGTGTTTCGGAAGCTGTAATTGGCCATTTTATCCATGGATCCAGATTCATAGCGAGTGAGTGACAGACAAAATTCGACTTCTGATGAAGATGGGAGCCTTGGGGTCCTTGATTTGTCATTGTTTCCAGGATTTCGAAGTATAGGCCCTTCACTAGTGGCATTGCATAAAGCTTGCTGGCTGTTGTACTCTTCAGATCGAGTGCAGATTACCTGTATAAAACACTTTCTATTAGCAAAGTTGCAGTTAAAAAAAATATGAAAACAAACAAACAAAATTGATTACTTACCTTGATTACATCAGGAAGAAGTGAAGGAAATATACGATATAGTAAGGTTGTTGCAAGAATACTTATTTATTTTAAAATTGTCTATGTAATATTTTAATATTTTAATAAGAAGATATTTCATAGAAAAGATCACCCTACTATGGTGCAAATTTTGAAATAATGCACCAGTGACTGTCCATGTGGGCTAATGTATCACCTTTTTTTTGCGCTTGGAAACTCATGAAAGCTAAATTCAGTGTTATCAATCAGTGTAGCAGGATTCAAACGGAGTTAAACCTTCTGCTGCAATTGCAAAAAGGAGGCTTTTGGCTTCAACAGACTACTGAACAAAGCCATCCATAATCATGGACTTGTCTCCCTATGCAGTAAAGGAGAAAATTGTTGACTTGGAACATGAAAACAATTGTAATTTGATCTGAAAATATCTATCTGTGCTTGTCAAACTAAATGGACAAATCACTTAGTTTCTCTCTATCTTGATGATTTTTTATGTACAAAATGAGAAAATACCATGTTCTTCACAAGATTGTTATGAAGATGCACGTATATCAAAATCTGAGGTGCTGTGTTCATGGATGTTGGAAAAGTGTTAAATACTGCCATAATCTGTGGATTCAAAAGCAAAGTTCTATGACATAACAAGTCATTATTTATTAGATAACTGTCAAATGACTGGGAATGGCAACTTCCAGTCCAACCTGAGACTCCTGAACAAGCAAGGTAGATCAATGTAAATTCATGTGATATACAGTTAATTATGAGTCAAACTCCTTCACGTTTGCCATAGGTGGCCACACAGACTATGTTACTCAAGTGCTGCTAGCTACCTTTTTAAGCCACAAGAACTTAACTTGAAGACATAGGTCCTTTAATCGCCATGCATCTCTCATGCCCATTATAAAAGCTCTCATATACTAGATCTCATTGCATCCACTGCTTGACCAGAAAAATAATGGGAATAAGAAGGAGGAATTTGTATATATATATGTATATATATATGTATATAAATATATATATATATATATATATAAAAGTTCTTTTAAAATAAACCCATAGGAAGTTTGTACATGTTCTAACAAATATTTCTACTTTATATTCAGGACATTGACTGGCAGGGAGTCAGGATGGAGAATGAAGGATAGAGGAAAATGTAATGACACAATAACAAGCAGAATATAATGCTAGATGATTTGGTGGTCCTACCTGGTGGTACAGTTGATGCATTTACCAAAAAGAGCAACAGTGGCTCAAAACTTCCAGGAGTTGTTTCATTGGCACCTCAGGAGAGGTTGAGAGTCCAAACCAAATCTGCTATCTAATGCTTTACATTTTTTTATTAAAACAAACAAATAACAACAACACAAACAAAAAAGTGACCAAAACAAAATGCCTCCAAACAACTAGAGATCTCTTCAAATAGGATTCTGTGATTAGCAGGTAATCAACGTAATTAGTGAGAAAGAAAAAGTCTCAATTTTGAGTGATATACATTCAAAAGTTTTTCATCCTGGAAGTGTATCCTTATTTCATCGACTGAAACAATGGAGAAGGTGGTTGAAAGCACCGTATTTGCACTGAATGAGGTGGAGAAATGTGAGGTTCTCTGTTATGGAAAGAAGTGAATTGCAGATTTACTTTGCCACTGCTAGTTGTGTACAGATTGCCAGGAATGAAGAAACACTTCAGGGCAACCTCTGCAATCAATAGAGAGAGGCATCTCCAGAGTGTGATTCAGCCCTCCCAAACCAGATGTCTGGTAACTGAGATGTACTTACTTCTAAGGGTGCCAAGATCTCTCCATTGATTAAGTCAGTGAAAGAAAATGTGTAAAAAAAATCAATGTGGGAACAGTCTCTGGACTGCAGTTAGCAAAGAAAGCAAAATTAAGTGTTCTTCTTAATGTTCTGTTCCTGCGTTAGGATGGGATGAATCACACCCTGGAGGCATGGATATGCCTCTGAAGTCACTTAAGACAGAGTCAAAGGATACGTGCTTCACAGCCTAACAAACTTTTGGATGACTGGAAGGAGATGAGAAGAATACTTTTCTAAGTGATTTGTCCACGAATTCATAGAAAATGTGTGACAGAGCTGGTGATATAACCTAGATTTCTTAAGGATCTGGAGTTCTTAAATGATAAGCTTCTTATGAATATGAATCTCATGAATAATTTTTTTTTTTTTTTTTTTTTGAGATAAGAAAGCTTATCAGAGAAATTTATCCATTGAGACTGCTCTGTTAACTGAAATTTGCCCCTGTATATTAAAACTGCTAAGGTGCCCTTGGAGGCTGAAGGTGATTGTCCAGCAGGGTTTAACATGCACAGAACTCAGTTTCTCTTGGCAGCTCTCCCGAGGATTGTGCTTCCAAGAAATTTATTTTCAGATTTCACCAAGAAGGAAGGGGTAGCAAGATGGAGAGACCTACACTTGAAAACACAAAGCACAGCTACACAGCTGTTTTGATGACTGTTTTCTCATTACTCTGATGAAGTTCAACCAAAGTTGAAAGGAAAGCAGGGGGATGATTCATGTGGGAGATGTTATAGTAATCTTTTTGCTTATAAAGAATGCACAATCTGAAGTCCCTATAAATGCACTAGTGAAGAAAACTAGTGAGCCTTGCCTGGTGGATCTCAACTCTTTTCCCAGTCAGCACTTGGCTCAGAAACTGCACTCACAAAAGCTTTCTTTCTAGCTTGGTTTTCTCCAATCCTTTCATAGAGCTTCTCCTGGCTTTGCTGCCTTGTCATCTCTTGTCTTTTCATCCTCTGCCTACCACCCAGAGATATAACCCTGCTCACCATAAAGAGGAATCATGCATTGCTTTCACAACTGGCATCTCAGACACTCAGGAAGCCTTCAAGCACGAGCTCAAATATATCTAAACGAAAGAACATTTTCCCGTTGTTTTGTTTGTTTGTTTTTAGTGCGATTTAATTACACTCAATGTTAGGAGGCTTATAAATGCCTAAAGTGTTATTTTTTTATTCAGTTTGTGTCTCTGTGCAGCCCTTGTTAACTGACTAACTCAACAGAAGCAAGATGCTGTAAGGCATCTGGTAGTGAATGATCACGAAATGCCCACATAAGGGGCAGGAATGAAAGTGCTTAACTGTGCCCTTCCTGCCCTGAACCAAACATTGAAGTCTGGCTGTAAAATGAGCTTGGGTGCTTTTCCATAAAGGTGTGATTTAGGTGTTGCAAGTTATAGTTCCATCCTGAAAATATTATTTGCTGCTTTATCGGTCAGGTGAAGTGTTAGTAGTAACAGCACATAGGACAGTCAAAAGTATTTTTTTTTATCCTTCTGGATTTAATCTGCATAATGTTTACACAAAATAGGTCACAGAATTACCTTTTTTTTTTTTTTTTCCATTCAGTATGAGGTCTTTCTACTAAAAAAATGCTCTTTAAACACATTTTGTATTCCATTTTGGAAGAGTCCTGAGCAAATTTCTCTGTTCACCCTGAACAAAGCCTCACATTCAAACTGCACCCAGTGTCTGTATGCACAAATCCACTGGCTCCACAGAAATCGTTACAAAGATTCTCTGAGGAACAGCTTATGTAAGCAATAAGCAGAGCAAACACCAGTAGATGGCAGTCCAGAATGCACAGCAACATTCATGGACTTCGTATCACCAAAAAAAAAAAAAAAAATCCCTTGGTGCACTGCAGCTGAGATCTTCTGCACAGCTCTTTGTATCATTTCTTAGAAAAAAGGCTGTAAATGTGCAGAAGTATTGCTGCTGTTTAGTTTGTTCCTGCTTGCACAGGCCAGCCCCTGGGCTGAAGTAAAAGGAATTGCTTTTGGCAAAGTCCAGTCTTTTATCTACCACTTTTAAATTCAAAGCTTTGGAGTTTTGAGTGACAAATTATTTTTGCTTATTACATAGAGACATGCAGTACATGTAACATATACCTGAACACCTGGAAAAGTTGGTGAATAATTTTCTTGGGTGTTGAAATGGCTGCTCACTGAAAAAGTGATCGGAAATTCCTTTGGTTGCTGAGGAAGTGCAGCCACTAAGAATTGAATCTGCACCTCTGCATACTGTTTCTTCAGAGAGACAGTTCCTAACTCTGTTCCTCCTATGAGCCCACAAACCACAAATCTACCCCTGTCTGGAAGATGTATCAGAACGTTTTTGTGGTTCTATGCTCTGCTCCAGGTTAATACAGCATAAAATAACACTTTGGAGCGCAGCAAGAGCAGTCACTTATCTGTGGGGCACATCACGCCTCTGCCAGGGGTGAGAAATGGGCATTGCCAAGCCATCCTTTGCTGCATTTGGTCATCCCTCTGTACTCAGCTCTGGTGAGGCCACACCTCCAATACTGTGTTCAGTTTTGGGTCCCTCACTACAAGAAAGACATTGAGGCCCTGGAATGTGTCCAGAGAAGGGCAGCAAAGCTGTAAGGGGTCTGGAGCACAAATCTTATGGGGAACAGCTGAGGGAACTGGGATTGTTCAGTTCGGAGGAGAGGAATCTGAGGGGAGACCTTATCACTCTCTACAACTAGCCGAAGGGAGGTTGTGGTGAGGTGGGGATTGGCCTTTTCTCCCACATAACTAGAGATAGGACTAGAGGGAATGGCCTCAAGTTGCACCAGGAGAGATTCAGGTTGAACATTAGGAAAAATTTCTTCTCAGAAAGAGTGTTTATGCACTGGCACAGGCTGCCCAGGGATGCAGTGAAGTCACTGACCCTGGAGGTGTTCCAGAAACGTGGAGATGTGGCATTGAGAGACGTGGTTAGTAGGCATAATTGTAAGACATAAGCTAATCTTAATTAAGTGGCAAAGCTCAGGCATTTCTTCACCAAAGAGGAAAAATACATGGAAATCCCCAAATGTACAATAGAACAAACTGTACTTTGGGAGCTTACTTCTATAGGCAGTACTTTAGCAGGTGCTGTGTCTATAGCAGCCCAAATGTCTTCTAAGAGATTGTGTATATTTGTACCTAATTCTTAATGTACTCCTGAATGTTAGCAGAAATGGGAGGGTAAAACAGACAGAGAAAAAAAGAAAATTTGTAAAGTAAAACTTCAAAGGAATTCTAAAAACCTTTATATGCATTCTTTATGCAAGTGAAAGGTCATTAATTATCTCTATGACCCTTCCAGCATAAGCATTAACTGGAAGAGCTATGAGACTGACGGCTACAAATAGATGAGACAAATGTGAAGTGACAGCTCTAAAACAAACCCAGGCCCTGCAAGGTATTTTCTCAGCCTCAAGAAGAAGTTGATGAGTTTTGTCTATTTGCTCAGAGGCAGCCCAAAACTAGTGGATAACTTACATTGCACTCAAGACTTCAAAATGTTGCTGTGGAGGAGTAGAAAACTCTGCTATCAATTAGGGCTGCAATATTCATAAAGTCTTTCTGGCTTGATAAACTGTGATTCCCTGATCTCTCTGTCTCCAAGCTGTGCTCTCTCAGTGTTGCTGCATGTGTCCACCACAAATAGGTAGGATTTTTTTCTAGTGAATTACAAATAAATAAAAATAAATAAAAAGAAAGAAAATGCACTTTTTATGAAATTCAGTAGCTATTAATTTCTATACCTTTGAGTATTGGTTTGTTTGTTTGTTTGTTTTTCCACGGAATTGTAGAACGTCTCAAATTGGAAGTAACCCACAAGGATCATCATGTCCAACTCTGGGTTCCACAAAGGAATCAAACCCAAACCCAGTGTCTGAGAGTGTTGTCCAAATACTCCTTGAACTCCAGCAGCTTGGGGCCATGCCTGCTGTCCTGAACAGGCTGTTCCATGCCTACAGCTCTCTGGAGCAGACCCTTTCCCTTGCTCCCTCTTGCTTTCCTGTCACCTCTCTGCTCCCTATGAGGAACTGTAATCCCCATGAGGCTTCCACTCAGCCTCCTCTGCTCTGGGCTGAACAAACCAGGGGTCCTCAGCCACTCCTCATTTGTCTTCCCCTCTAGACCCTTCACCATCTTTGCAGCCCTTTTCTCGGTACTTAACAGAAAAATATATGCTAGAGAAACTGAGAAAACATACTGAGAAGAGCCAAGTACTGGCCAATATCCAACCTCATGATCCTGTAGAGTTACTTTCAGATTACAATGACATCAAGAGGCAGAGGAAGCCCAACTGGCTGCACTTGCTGTGGCTGGTTTAAGAATTGTTAGGTTTGTGGTGTTTCTATTTTTAATTGTTTTTACCAGAGGTTTGAGGCTCTAGAACTCGAGAAATGGATAAGTGAGGATACAGAGGAATGTCCGCCCAGGATGTTGTCAAGGGCAAGGTGGTCATGCTCCTCCATGCCTCAAGACTTTCTCCGCCAAAAAGGAAAGAAGGGCAATTGGCATGGGTGACTCTATTCTGAGAGGAAAAGAGGGCCTCATCTGTCAGCCAGACCCTAGCTGCAGGTAAGTATGCTGCCTCCCCAGGGCCTAGGTAAGGGACATTTCTAGGAGACTCCCTAGTCTGGTTTGCCCCTCTGATTATTATCCCTCAAGAGGGAAGCCTGAGGGCTATCAAAAGGGACCACAGGGGACTCAAGCAGCCAGTGGATGGAGAGAGGGTACAGATGGTATTTTTCTCTATCCTTTTAGTGGCTCTGAGGGATACTGAGAGGACCAGGAAAACCCATCTGATAAATAAGCGGCTAAGACGCTGGTGCCACTGCAGGAATTTTGGCTTTTTTGACCATGGGATGCCTTGCTTGACACCTGGCTTGATGGCTACCAATGGGATCAACCTGGGTCTTTGGGGAAAAGAATTTTGCTCCAGGAGCTGTGTGGGCTCACTGACATGGCTTTAAACTAGATTTGATGGGGGCAGGCATGATAGCAAGTCTGCCCACGACAAGGTGTAGGTTAGCATAGCAAAGTTAGAAAAACAGGGTGCTTGTGGGGTCTCCCAACCTGCTGTGTTTTATGACAAATATACTAGGCATCGAACTGGTAGAGCTTATCACCAGGACTTTGAACTAGATTTGATGGGGAAAGGAGATGTACTGCTGAGAAAGAGAGAAGAATCAGGGAACACCGTTGCTTTAGAAAGCCGCAGAGGAAAACCTCAGATTTTTCCCAGAGTTTTATGAGAGGGTTCCTATAAAAACGTAATGTGGCTGAAAGCTCAGCTGAAGTGACCCAATGGTAATGCACACAGCATGGGAAATAAGCAGGAGGAATTGGAAACCACGTTGTGATTGGAAAACTACGATTTTATTGCTATCATGGAAATGTGGGATGACTCACAGAACTGGAGTACCAAGATTGAGGGCTATGAGCTTTTTAGAATGAATAGACAAGTTAGGATAAGCTACAAGAAGTTTCACACACACAGGCTCTCATTCTGATGGAGGATTTCAACCACCCAGGTATCTGCTTGCAAGACAACTCCTGAAGTCCACTGATGATAACTTTCTAGTTCAAATATTGGACAGATTGACAAGAGGTGAAGCACTGCTGGACCTGTTGCTCACCAACATGGAGGAGATTTTTAAAGATATTAAGATTGGAGGTAGCCCGGGTTGCAGTGACCATGTCCTGGTCAAATCTGTGATCTTGAGGAACACAGGCCTGGCAAAGAATGGAATCAGGACCCTGAACTTTAGGAGAGTGAACTTCAGGCTGTATAAAGAGTTGTTGGATGAAATCGCCTGGAAAACTCTACATGGGGACAAAGAAACATAACATAGCTGGTGGCACCCTAAGGATGCCTTTCTGAGAGCACAAGAGCTCTCCATCCTCCAGCAAAAGAAATCAGGATGATGAGGCAGGAAACCGCCTGGACATGCTTGAAAAGTGGGCACACAAATATCTAATGTGGTTTAACAAGACCAAGTGCCAAGTGTTGCACTTGGGTTGGGGCATTCCCAAATACAAGCACAGTCAGGGAGGAGAACTCATTGTGAGCAGTTCTGCAGAGATGGACTTGGGGCTCCCGATGGACAGAAAGCTAGACATGAGCCAGCAGTGTGCTCTTACAGCCCAGAAGGCCAACTGCATCCTGGGCTGCATCAAAAGACGAGCAGAGGGAGGTGATTGTCCCCCTCTCTCTGCCCTTGTGAGTATTGTGTCCAAGTCTTGGGTGCCCAGTACAGGAAGGATGTGGAGGTGTTGGAGCAGGTCTAGAGGAGGCCATGAGGATGATCAAAGGGCTAGAGCACCTCTCCTATGAAGAAAGGTTGAGGGAGTTGGGCCTGTTTGTCTTGGAGAGGAGAAGGTTCTGTGGAGACCTCATTGTGGCCCACCAGTACTTGAAGGGTGCTTACAAGCAAGAGGGGAACTGACTTTTTACACAGTCCAAAAGTGATAGGACAAAAGGGAATGGTTTTAAACTAAAATGAGGTAGATTTAAGTTAGATGTTAGGAAGAAATTTTTTACTCAGAGAATGGTGAGGCGCTGGGACAGGCTGCCCAGAGAGCTGTGGATGCCCCATCTTTGGAGGCATTCTAGGCTAGGTTGGATGGGGCCTGGGGCAGTTTGATCCAGTGGCTGACTGTTAGCATGTGGCAAGGGGGTTGGAAGTGCTGATCTTTACGGTCCCCTCCAACTTAAGCCATTCTATGATTTCCGTTTTTAAAGGTGGACAGAAAACAGTGCTTCAGATGATTCCCTCAGATTATTCAACTAGCAGTACAGCTCCGTGATAAGCTGTGCTTAGAATTAAGTAACAGTGCCTGAATAGCAGAAATTATTTCTTACCAAGTCATATTTCCAAGTAATGGATCTAAAGTACTGCCATTATTAGTTCAAGAGCCTTGTATCCACTCGGTATTTTTGGAACTTATTTTCCATTTGTAGTATCTTTCCATCTGTAGTTCTGCAGGACGATACAGAAGGAAGTGCTAAGGGAAATTCTTGGTGCTTGCATCAAAGAATTGGCTCCAGGCTTGCACCACCACAGCTGAGAGTAGGCAGTTCTCCACGCTATGCAATTACTTCTCACAAATAACTTTTCTTTTAGGAGAGAGAAAATTCAAGGGATGGAGGATAAAGTCAGTGGTGTAGCCTGGTTGCACAACTACAAGTCTAAAACAGCATTTATATTCTCCTGCATTATTTTCCTCATTGCTTGTCTAGCACATGGGGGATAACCCCAGAACTCTGATGCTAAATCCCAGCAGAAATATTCTGCTTTTAATTGCAGAAGGCTTTTAAAATTTATTTAAGTATTTATTTATTTATATTTATATTTGTAGCTCCATTGACTTCAGTAATTTCCCCAAATTGTCTCTGGTGAAGAAGAGAGTAGAATTTCACCCACTGCTATTTAAGCAAGGCATCGTAATTATTTCTTTAGCAAATTCATTGGCTTGAATAATTATAGAAATGAACAGTAAGACATAAAACTCTCAAAATGTCATGGAAGAGCTGCATTTCCCACCTTCCTGATAAATTGGCGTGGAATTATAAAACTCGGTAAAGGTGCCATGCAGTCCTAAATAAATCTAAATGCAACATTTGAATCATCAAAAGCAAGTAGCTGAAAGCATAGGAAAATCCTTTCTACCGACTCTAAGGCATGAAAGAAGCAAACAAACAAAACCACTAAAGATCCTTGATAGACTTTCTGGTTAAAACAGAGGCAGGAATCAAAAGTTTCACTTAGGTGGTAAACATGAGGAAAATGTGGACTGATAATTCACTCAGCTAAGTGGTAACAGCAGCGTGCCAAATAAAAGTAAGGGGAAAGCAAGAATTTCAGCATGTATTCATGGGTATCCATGTTGCCATGGCAACTTCTCAATGGAATAAAGTATTTTCTCCTTTCTTTAGGGATTAAAAAAAAAGATAGATGCTGTTCTGCAAATAGACACTTTGCCTTTTTAAAATAATTCCATAACTGTATCTTGAGCAGAATTTCCTCCTGTAGCAGACATTGTTTTGTTATGCTTTAGAAAAAGACTTAATATTGTAAAAGGACACTACATTTCAGACTTGTTATTCAAGAGGTTTCTCTCATCCTCTTTTTAATCTGTATGCTTATTAAAAGTCTAAATTCCTTCACATTTCTGGATCTTCCTCTTCTCCCTCCCTCTCTCTTTCTCGCTTCTTTTTTTTTTAAATCCTCTTGTTTATCTACAGAGCTTAGATAATCAACATATTCTGCAGCAGATCTATGCTTTCTGGTTGGAGCTAAGGCTGTGTTTGTTTCCTTTCAATTTTCTGGAGTGAGATTCTAATCTCTTATTCTTTGCTACTTAAAGCAATTGTATCAACTAAGTTATTCCATCGTCAGCAGGTGTTAAAAATTGGATTCAATGCTAATAAAGATATATCAGTTAGTTTTGCATCTTCACCCCAAGCTCACTGACTGAAAATGCCACTGTGTTCAATCTCGGCCATTCTTTCCTAGATAAGGCAGCTGTTAGTGAATGTTAAAGTTGAATAACCCCCTTTGAATTTAAAACTGTGCTATTTTGGAAACTGGAAGCTATTTTGGAAAGTATAACATTTCCAGAAGTGACTGAAAAATATAAGTGATAAACATTCACTTTCAAAAATGACTTGGAAAGCTTCATCAAAGAACTTAGGTGTTTTTACTCGTAGACACTGACACTGAATGCACTTTAAATATAGGACAGTATTCATTGTTGTGCCTACTGAAGTTATAAAATATATGTTTTTAAAGCCACTGATTTCATAAAATGTGTTTGTTTCCAGAACATATCTATGACAATAACCTTAAATGAAAAGTTATAAACTGACTAATTCTTAAATATATTCACTGCGACTGGTAAAGCGTCTGGGTACTTATCACTAGGATGGAGAAGTTCTAAGAATTTGGATATGGTTAATAATATATTTGAAAGAGAGCTAAATCTAACTATCCGATCCCTTCAGGGCTTTTAGAAAACATTGCTAGCAGCTTGCTGATTCCTTTATACAACCTGCCTCCTACTGCTTTGGTTATCTCATCCAGTACATTGCACTGAAAGCTCCACTTGACAAATATAGCCAGCTCAATTCTAGTTTCATTTATTCCACGTTAACACTTGTACCATTTCCTGTAACTCTCTATTTAGTTGAGCACAGACCGGGATCAGATCCACTTCATTCTGGTAATGCAGTCCAATTTAGTCAGTAGAGTTCATCTTGATTCACACTATTAGAAATAAGGGTAATCTTTACATATGAGATCAAAATACATGTTTTTTGACTCTATTTATTTTATGTCTATGGCTAAAATATATGTGGCCAGGAAGAGAGACCAAATTACAGAATCACAGAGTATCTCAAATTGGAATGGACCTATAAGGATCACTGAATCCCTTTCCTTGCTCCAAACCCAAAATCAGACCAAACAACACAAAATAATCCGTAGCTATGCTAAAAACAAAACACAACATCTTAGTTTCCTGAAGAGTGTAACTTCACACAAACAACCACCTAGAAATGGTCCCTGAAAAGTACCTGTGAGAGGGACAACTAAATATAATTATACATATACATTTAACGTAGCATCACAGAATGGCCAGGGTTGGAAGGGACCACAAGGATCATAAATCTCCAACTCCCCTGCCACATGCAGGGCCACCAGCCTCACCATTTAATCCTAGGCTAGTTAATACTAGACCAGGCTGCCCAGGGCC
>JAOWBP010010590.1:0-24980 GCA_028571105.1 Tragopan temminckii | reverse complement strand
ATGACAGTGGCCATGTTATCAATATGCTAATAAAAATAAAGCATGTAAAGCCAAGAAAAGTAAAACTTTAGCAAGATTCAAAGAAACGTGGTGACTGACACAAAGGGACTGACATTATTTTTGTACTAGTCAGTGTAACATGGGACAGAGTATAGTGCAGTGTACTGATTACTCTTTAATTTTTACTCTGTGCGTCCATATAACTGACCTAAGGGCGACTAACTCGGCAATCTACATACTTCACAATGCCTTCCTGCACTTGATGTCAGACCCCTCTAGGAAGGAGCATGAGCTGATTTATCTGCCCTACGTCTTCCATGTCACATTGTCATAAAGTGTTATGGGATACATGGCAAAACATTCAAACAGGCAGGAAAGGACATTCCTCTCTGCTCGAAAAGTAGAGAGACAAATGTGTGCACGCCTTCAAAAAATGCATCAGCTGGTACCTATGTTCAAAATCAGTCTGAAGAGGGAAGCATGCATCAGGAGGACATATTACAATGAACAGACTAAGATTTATGAGCTGAATTAACTTTAAGCAAGTCTTCAGTGATAGATTGGAGATTAGATAAGGTGTTTCTTTTATTGTCTCTTTGTTATTTAGCTGCCCTGCACTGGACAAAAATAATAAGTAAAATTTTGGTCTGAAAAGTCTTTGAACTTGTAGCATTAAGGCAATATAACAGTGTTAAGACACTTTCAAGGTATGTATGAAAGTAGATATTAATAAAGGCTATTGACATTTTTACCAAGTAAAAATGGAAATGAAAGGTATGTTCCTGTACTCTCTGCTGTTAAGCTAGCAATGTTCATTTCAATGAAGTCTAAGCTCGGGATTTTCTAAGTCTTTTTAACTGGAGCATTGTACACAAATTCCTCAAGTTTCTGATGTCAAACAGAGGGAAAGGTGCCATAATAAAACCTTGTTATATGGAGAAGGGAGAGGTGAGGTTTAGAGATTAGTGTGAAGATTTAATTCAGAAAGAGCAAAGGAAGCAAATATTTGTATGTTTGTAGGGTATACACACTGAATGGTATCAGCTGTCCCATAAGAATAACAATGTGGTTACATATTTTATATGAACCGCAGTCATGTTTCTGAGTATGAGAGCAAACTTCTGTATTTTCTCAATCAACATTTAGTTCTGTCCTACTTTAAATTTTTGTGCAAGATTAAATACAGGATAGGGCATTTGCTGTCTTTCTAAGGAGATGTATCTGGAGTTTAATTTGAGAACTATAATGATAAAATAGAGAACCAAAGGATGCTTTACTCCAAATTCTGCTGTTTATCTTCAGTAAAAATGCAGACTTTTTCCCAAGATACAATTTATTATATGAAAGTAGTTTTATCGGTTATTGCCATTGTTGTTTTTGGGGTTGTTTTTTCTGTTTATTTTCCTTTGCACCCTCCTTCCCATCTGTACCAAAACATTTCCCAGCACATTTCAGCCAGGAGGGCTGGAGAGCAGCTGTCTCCACAGTGCAAGCCAGTGGCTTGCTAGTAGGACATGCTGCTGCATGAGTTCATTGGTTTTACTCCATTCGCTTCTTAGGTGTGATGCCACCTTTTTTTACATGATAAGGATAATATAAACCAGGATCAAGTGACTTCACCTTTTCTCTGAGCAGCTAAATAGTGTTTTGTCTTTCTAACACTATTACTTTTTATGAAGGCATTATATGGACGCTCACTTTCAAGAAACCAAAATAAAAATAGAAATTCAGTGTCAGAAAAGTTATTTATCTCATTGTGATAATGCCAGAATATACAAATGATAAGACTGAAGGGCTTGGGGAGAGAAACCTGAGGGAGGTTTATCATTTATTTATGTACTTAACGTAATACAAGGGAGTACGTGCTGAAGGAGGAATACAGAGACATTTCACCTAATAGTATGATTTAGTGCTTCCCCTTCTCTGAACAATGACCTCTCCTGTGTTTAGAAGAGACTGATTATTCCAAAAAGATTTGTCTTTTTTATGAAAAAAAAAAAAAAAAAATCAGAGAAATAGGTGGGCTTACTTTCAGCTACAATTAACTCTTTGTAGTAGGTATCATTGCCATAAATAGCACTAAGCTTGAAAAGAGAGTGCTGTAGCTGTTAAAAAACTCCTCAAGATTTGAAATGTTATAATAACAAAATGATCAAGTATTAACTGATTATTATGCAGTGTAAAACAAAATTTCATTTTCTATGCTATTTTGAAATAAGTCATGTTTTTCCTTCACTCTTTCATGCAGTTCTAAACTTTACTTACAAAAATACGTTCAAACATACACCATATTAACTTTTTCACCAGGCAATAATTTAGTCTCAAAATGTTTTCCATTTACAACAGACGACAAGAATGAAGCCTTGTTCTTGTTGCTTTACAGTGGGATAACAGAAAACTATGCTTAAGTCAATGCAAAACATAAATGCTAAATTCAACATCACACTTGTCTTTGAAGAAGGTAGTTTCACTTTGTGTAACTATATAGTTTATGGCATAATGACAATATCTTGTAGAGTACAAGATATATGTCATACTTTAGGACATGTGAACATACATATATTTAGCCTATACATGTAGCCTTTTATCAAAGTCAATATTCAGGAAAGTGACAGCTGTTACTTAGATAGTACAACTCAACAGAACAGTGCCCTACTTAACTGAATATATGACTATCTATACTTCGAAGTTAGCTGAGAAAAGCGGAGATTGTAGCATGTCCCTATTACAAATTCAGCCTCCCAGTGTTTCAGACCCAAAACAACACCCACTTCTGCATCTCCTTTTGTCACTGAGACAAATAGCTCAGGAGATGGAAATGTTAGTCTTTTCAGATTGAATCAAATTTTGCAGGCTGTGTTACAATGCTGCTGTATACCCTATGGTAAAGAAGAAATAAATAACTCAAACTGATCTCCATTCAATTACTGAAAGTGCTAATTTGCAAATTACAAATTGTCTTCCTGACCTACTATTTCTTCATGCTAGTTTTCAATTTTATTGGGATAATGGAGAATGCATGTGAGTAAAATCATGATTTTCCTTCTTTCATTTACTGAAGAAATATGGGAAAACGACCAGAACATTCAACAGTCATGTGAGATTGCTATTGCTGAAGCAACTCTACAGAAGGGTAGATGTGGTAGCATCTTGGATTGTATCAGTGACATTTGGGATTGCGCTAGGTGTAGATGTTGGTAGTGGAGGGAGACTGCAGTGGCTGCCTCTGTGACAAGAGGGACTGTCTAGTGTTCAGTTCCAGCCAGTTTCAATGGCCCCACCACAGGGCGGCTGAGCCCAGCAACCAAGGTGGTAATGCCACTGCGATAACACATAAAATCTGTACAGCAGATAGAAGACAGGAGTGAGAAAACACGTGTGAGAAAAAGCTCAGCATACAATAAGGTGAATGGAGAAAGGAGAGGAGGAGCTCCAGGCACTGAAGCAGAAGTTCTCCCGGAGCCCATGGAGAATATGATGAAGCTGTCTGTCCCCCTTCTGTACCTTAAAGACCATGTTGCAGCTAATGTTCATAATGCAGCTCATTGAGGATCCTCTCACTGCAGCAGGAGAATGTCCTTAAAGGAAGCCGCAGCCCACAGAGGGTCCACACAGGAGCAGGTTATCTAGTAGAACTGTAGCTCATGGATAACTCACTCTGGAGGAGCGTTATAGACCTCTAGAGCGCTTTCAATTTCATTTTCCTTCAGATATGCACCCTATCTCCACCCCAAATCTATACCAATAAAATTCCACAAATAGAGCAGCACTTCCTGATCTCTTTCTCTTTGTGAAACAAAGCGTAGACCTATACGACAGGTGGTGTCAGCAGTATGTGCTCAGTCTCAGCACTTACAGGACTTGGAATCTAAAGTTCCCTGAACATAACTGCAGCAAGAAAATGTAGACATTCTTGGGGGCTATGAGGGCAGTAAAATACTTAGAAAACCTTCAGGCTGTTGGTTCCCACAGTAGAATCACATTCTGGCCATCGAGACTATCTGAAATGGAAATGCGAAACATCAATTGTTCTACACAGGATGAAAACAGTACAGTGATATAAAGTGATGATGCTGAACATAGACAAGAGGGATTGACTGGCAGGAATAAGATACCCCTCTCTCTGTATTCAGGGATTTGGAGAAGTGCTTCCAACCTGCATGGGATCCACCTCTTCAGATGCCATAAATTAAGATAAAGCTGTGGTATTTATTACATACACAGATGTTCTATTGTACTTTAAAAAAAAATCCAAGAAAAATATATTTCAGTGAGGAGAATTTCAGTCTCCTTTCTCAGATGATGAGACAGGACATGAGAAAATAGTCTCAAGTTCCTCCAGGGGAGGTTTCAATCAGATATCAGGGATTTTCTTCACGGAGGGGATGGCTAAATATTGGAATGATTTGCCCAGGGAAACGATGGAGTCCCCATTTCTGGAGGTATTTAAGAGACATGGACATGGCACCGAAGGACATAGTTTAGTGATGGGACTCAGTAGGCCAAGTCGATGGTTGGGTTTGATGATGATAAATGTCTTTTTCAACCTTGATTCTATAATTCTATAGTACTACAATTTACACATATCATGTTGGCAATTTTAATAGAAAGCTTTCATTAAATACATTTATTAGGAATGGAAATTAATTCTAGTCATATTTTGATATCACTGTCTTACACAGGGAAATCACTGGGACCACAGACACTGCTTATACCCATTCATTCTACTCCAGTGTATCTGCAGAGATGCACGAAAACTCACACTTGGAAGAAATTAATCTCTCAACAGTAGCTGTGCTAGGAAAAGGTAATTTGGCTATGTAATCAAACTGCAATGTGTTCAGTTAGCAGATGTGTGCAAATAAAGGGAAAACCAAATTTAGATTTTCTGGCAATTGCTCTTTTATATGCTTGCTTGTTTGTGAGGACTCCCTATGATTTCTTCTAATTTGCTTGGTGGTGATAACATGCAGCATGGTTTTGTAAACCTTCCGGCTGCAGCACTGTGGTTTGCCAACAGATGGCATGATGCATTTCCATTACTTTGTGTCGTTCCAACAAGATGACTGCCTGTTCATTTCAGAAATAAAACTAACCACCACCTTAGGCCTCAGCTCTGCAAAGATTTAAGTATGTGCTTGAATTTGAATACCAGTACCACTAATTCTCATTTTTCCTGCTGTGAAGGGCTCTATTTTTTCCACTGTGGTAAGAGAGCAGCTTTCGCTAGCTATATAATATCAAATTATTTAAGTATATAATTACAGTGAGACAGAATATTCTTGAACTTTTACTGATTCTTCTCGCTATGGTGTTGTCCAGAAAACATATCAAAATATATCCAATTTCATGTGAATATTGTCCTCAACAAACAAGTTATATTATTAACTAATACTACATTAAAAATATTCTGTTTCTTATATTCCTTTATTTACTTGTAGCCTGGACAACTGAAGAAAAGTTATTAACAGCAACCTGAGAAGGTTCATAAGGCTTTGAAATGTATTTTTCTTGGGAAAGTCCTTTTTTTCAGTCCTTTTTTTTTTTTTTTTTTTTTCTGATGGCACAGAAGAAGTTACAGCATTACCTACCCTCACTGAGGGGAGAGGGTTCAGTATTAGGTGTTAATACTGTAACTTAGTAGGACTTTGAAGACAGTGTTCAGTTTCAGTGCTTGGGTGATAGAGTAAATGTCAAATAGGGAACAAGCAATGAGGTATTTCACCAAACTGAAGAAATGTGTGTAATGTGCTAAACAGAACTAGTAGAGACCATATGCTAGAAGGTCAGTGAAATAATAAGCTGACTCCGTTTTCACTTATTGAAGAAAAACTTGTGACAGGCCAGGTCTTCCCAGTTTCTTCTCTGCTTTTTATTAATCATGACAGTAGTAATACTGATACATAATGCTGAAAACAAAGCTATCTGGATGTTAGGCTGGCTAAGCTGAAGGTTCAACTGCTAAATTTTGTTACCACTTCCCAGAAATGAGTTTTTGCTGTTGACAAGTAATCTTTGTTCTTGATAGCTTTGTGTCTCAGCATAATTAAAAATATATTGTGGACCTTTGATGGCTTCCTACCTTGTTTTGAGACTTTTTGGTTTGTCAGGCTTAAAACCATTTTAAGTATTTCAGATTGGTTTTGAAATGTCCTGTTTCTCTGGTTAATGCCTTGCAGAAATGTAAGTGCATAACGTCAATAGAAATACCTTTATCAACAAAATCTATAATCTCATAAAAAATATTAAGTTAGTTTGACGAGATTTGTTTTCTGTAAACCCACACAGACTGTTTGTAATTATATTGCCTTAGTTCACTTTTTCGAATCCTATTTCAGCCATAGCATTATTTTGTTTGGGATCAATACAGGGTTGACTTGGATCACCACGCAGACAAGTACGAAGGAAAATGGGTCAAGGCCTAATCATTCCTCACAACCTCTTCTCCACCAATTACTTGAAGTGGAAAGCATATAGAGACCTATATAGAGAATTGCTTTCCACGTCAGTCTGATTCCAAGTCTGGATACGTCTTTGGAGAATATGTGATTTTTTATTTTCATGTTCACTGCCCAGTCTGCAGTTCCTTCACTTGTAAGTGTGGTGCTTCTAAGAGGAAGAATGCGTTAAATTCCTGAGAGATAAGAAGTCTGAGGCATTTCCATTGTTTGGACTTCACTATAATGACCCTTCAGAGCTGCAAAAGGCTATGTTCCAGAGGAGACATATTCACTGAAAAGAAGAATATTATTCAACAGACAATAACATTTAACAATGATTTCTCTCTTATTTTCCACAGGCTCTAAAGATACCATGCTTACATGATGAAAGGGCAAGGAAAGGAAAAAAACAGGATCTTGCTCAATGAAATGGTGTATATTAGAAGCAGAGGGATGTTGACAAATGCTTTAAAGATTTCAGGAAGAAAGATGGTCATTTCTGTGCTCTAACTGACAATGACTTTGTTGAGATGACATTCTGATTCAATAACTTTACTTCTCTATCTATGACTGACTTACAGACCCATTTATTTTAGAAAAGCTACCATATCTAGCTGTGACATACTGTTATGTGCTACTGTTTCCCTTTACAAGAGGAGCTCTGCATTTGGCATACATTTACCTCTGATAATGAGGTCAAAAGCAAATCTTTTGGTGTCTTACTACGGCTCTGTCCTGGTTTCAACTGGGACAGAGTCGGCTTTCTTCATACTGTCTAGTATGATGCTGTGTTTTGGCTTTAGGAGAAAAACAGCATTGATAACACACTCATATTTTAGGTGTTGCTGAGCAGTTCTGTACGTGGCCAAGGACATTTCAGTTTTTCAGCTTCTTCTACTGTCCTGACAGTAGGGGTGTTGGAGGGCAAAGGGTGCTGGGAAGGGTCAGAGCCAGAACAGCTGATCTAAACTGGCCAAAGGGATACTCCATACCCTTATTCCAAAAATTATAAAACTGAGGGAGTTGGCGAAGAGAGGCATCTGATGCTCAGGGACTGGCTGGGCATAGATAGCAGGTGGTGAGCAACTGTGTTGTGCATCACTTGTTTTGTAAATATATATATATATATATGTTATCATTACTATTATTTCTATTTTCCTTCTTTGTCTTAGTAAATGGTTTTTATCTCAACCCCTGAGTTCTTTTCTTTTTTTTCCAATTCTCTCATGCATCCCACTGGGAGGTGGGGAGTGAACTGAAGTCTGTGTAAAGCCCAGCTGCCCATTGGGTTAAACCATAATAGGCACACATACTGTCTAAGTTCATTTCTTCCAAGTTCAGAATTATCTGCATGTGAGTGGAACGCAGGACACTGCAGGATGATAAACAGACATGATCTGGTAAGCCTTCGCTTGTGTTAATATATTCGATTTGGTGTCTTCACATCTGGGATTATAAGAGTCCAAAACCTTTCTGAAGCAGAACCTTTAGGGTCAGCATGAAAAGCCATCATCACTGTCAAGTCACCAAGCAGAAGATATGAAGTGGACTGGTTTTTAGACTGCAGGATTGTCGTGTCACTTGAAACAGACCTCCTCCGTATGAGGACTGAATGTAATATAGGGCATTCACAGAAAAGGACCATATACTCTAAAAGGCATTCTGCCATCTGTTTAGTCAGATGAGACCAGTCAATTTTCAGGTCCATTTACAAAGCCCCTTACAACTCTTCAGGACGAGGCATACACTGTAATGTCATTTAAGAGACTTTATTACTGCTATATATTCAGATCTGCCATAAAACTGGTAGCTTCTACAATTACAGTGATTATTTCTATAACAATTTTTGTTAGTTTTTGTAATTATGCTACACTGCTTACATTTTTATATTCTACTTTTTAGGGAATATGAATATTACTAAATACTGAATATACTAAAAGTGAGTCTTATTTTTAAAGCTTCCTGAACTTTTTTTGTGTGCCTAACTTTGTGACTGTGAGCCTCAATCACACTTACTATGTGCATAGCTCCTCCGAAGTCACAGTGGAGTAAAGCAATCTATTGGAACCACACTGTGCAAGACCGTCTTATTCTTTGTCTTCAACAAAGAAGTTCCTATCAATTTATGCTTCTTGCTATAAGAATACAAGAGTAATCTGTCAGAGTTCAGTGTTCCTATCAGAGTATGCTTGGACTTCTGCGCAGTACTAGTCACCATTTCTGTTTTTGATTGTTCCTAATCTGTCTTTCCAATGTTCTAAAGTATTCATACATCTTATATCCACCTAAACTTTAAAGTTGAGCAATCGACACATTTGCACACAAACAACTCAAAAGAAGCATACATGCATGCATTTATTTTCTCAAGTGCCTCCAGGTGATTAAGCTTAAGGACAAATACTGCTCCTGTAAGCAGAATCCAGGAAGAATTTTGCCCACAGAAGCTTCAGGAATCTCTCCTTTCTCACTCTGCCGGAAGGTCCTGTGGTATGAAAGCCACAGCTGCTATCACAATGCTGAGCTTGAGGCAGTATAGTTATGTAAATTGCTGCTGCTTCTCTCTTATCTGTTATTCAAGTGGCGGAATGCATGCTGCTTATTCGAGTTTTTCCAGATCAATCACATCATACCAAGCTGCACTGGAAGGCCGCTGCCCCTTTCCCAATTCCTCTGCATCGCTGCTCAGGTCTCCATGGTCCTGTGCAGCAGAAAACAAAAAGTTCTTTTCCTCAGACTGGAATTATTCTCTCCCTTGCAAAAAGAGTAACTGCCTCAATGCAGATTGAAGCACTGATTCTCAGCAAATGATTACTCACCTCAATGGCAGACTGAACTTTCCTTCATAGAGCTGAACATGGTAATGGTGTGCAAAATATGCCCTGACAACTGTCTCCAACTCTATTCTTCCTATGTGAGCTATGTGTATTACAATAAAGCTCTCTTTCGATCACTCTTCCTGTAGCTTGTAAAGTCTTTATGTTCTGTAGTTGTTTCTGCTCAACAGGATTGGTATGCAATGCTTCCACTTCAGATCCTCCACCAGGTCATTTTTCACGTTTTCTTCATGTAAACTCAAGACAAATTGAATAAAGGAACAAGAAAATGAAAAAACAAAACAAAACAAACTTTTTTATTAATAAATTGACCATTTGCCAATTTGTTAATAAAATAAGTCTATACAAAGGATGACCACCATCAATTAAGTATTTAAGTTAAGCTAGTGTATGGTTTTAAGTCACTATATTTCCAAACCTGATGCCAGGATCCCCAATACATTCCCTGCCATCAGGATTCAAATAGCTACTGTCAACTGGCTTACTGGTGGGGGTTGTAATGAGGGACGCCTCAGCTTGGAAAATGCCTGTAAACTGAAGTTCTAATCCCTGGTGTCACTTGAGCTAGATTACAGCTGCATTACAGCCATGACGATGCTTGGCAACTTACTCCTGCAATTTTGACTTCTATTTATCAGCCTGCCCTTGCTGATTCCTTACAGCTGAGTTTTTTCGAAGATGGATGTTCATCTTTCTGGAATAAACATTTCTTAGATTAACCTGGGGATTTGATATTTAAGTTTGGGGACTTTTTAATAAAGTAAGATGTATCTCAATATTGTAGATTTTAAATGCGGTAGCCAGCCTCAGAATTAAGGTGACTAAAGTAATGCTAGTGATTTGTGGAGTTTGATTCATCTAAGTGCCTAGCTAAGAGGAGTTTAGATTGACAGGCTTCCATTCAAGGCTTTTGCTTGCCCCTTTGCCACGACCTCTCCTGCTGCTTTTATATGCACAGGAGTATTTAACAAAGTTTGCTGGCACGGATATATCTAACGTTATTGCAGTTGGTGTTGATCTCACAAATAACTCTGGTGTGTTCCCAGGGAACGGGTAATGGAATGAGCAAAAAAAAACCCAAACCCATATTCTCATAGACACGCAAAGCTCAGCATAGAAATGCAGTTATAGAGCACAGAAAACAGCAGAGTGGCTCTGAGCAAAGAGATCACAAAAGAACTAATTTTCCAGAATGCCATTCCAAGCCCATGACCACAGTATTAGTAATGCTACAACAGTATGGAGTGCACCTGAGCCCTCTGCTCGTTAACCTTTTGGGTTAATGTGCTGCTTGCAAACATAAAGGGGCCGTCTGTGCAGTGTAGGAGAGTGAGGGGGAATGAAAGGAGTGGGAATAACTCAAGGAAAGGACAGAGTCCTTTTGATTCTTGAAATGAACTGAGCGTTGTTTTTCTCCCACGCAGAATTGTAAAAAAAGCAGAATGAAATAAAGCATTCTAAAAGAGAAATTAATTCACATAGCTGTGTCTTCAAATCAACCACATCATTCTCTGATAAGGAAACTGCTAAACAGTAGAAATATTTGATCTCAGCTTTTTCCAGATTCCAGGCCTGATCGTCTTTATTTTATCATCAGTGGCCAAGGTAAGGGGACCAGATATCTCAGCTGGGTTGCACAAGTAGTACCAGTTTCTAATAGACTGGCCCAGTGTTCAGTGACTTTTTTTTTTATTAAAATGCAGAGACATCCTGTTGTTAATCTGCCACTGATCCACCTTCAATGCAAAAATGGCTGATTCACAGACTCTGCTCCTCCTCCCCTGTATGTTACATCTACAGTAGATGATCAAATTCTCATTAACACAGGGAAGTGTACAGGCTGGCACCTGCAAAATGTTTTCAAATATGAGTGCTTAATATCTCTTGGCAATGCCGGCATGTAAAAGGAAGCCAAATGATGGCACAGCCAAGGATACGTTCCATGAGATCTCTATCTGCAGGCAATTTAACTTGGACACAAAAGACTTGGAACGCTTCTTCACTTTCCTTTGTTGCTGCGTGCTCACTATTATTTCCCATTCTTATGCACCACTTGTTACCTGTTCACTGAGGCTTCTCTTCACCATTCCCTCTCAGTCTGTCATTTTCGTCTTCCAGATGGAGAGGTTGGGCCCACTGCAAAACTAGACTCATGGATCGTATGAACAAGGAAATTGTTTTTGCTGTTGTTACCTTTAAAGAACAGAAACTGTTCTGAAATTTGTGTGACTCAGTAGACTTTATCTCTTGGTCAAAGCTGAATCAGGCACAACAAGTGGTTTGGGCTTCTGAGATGGTACCTTCTTGTAGAGAGACCTTAATATATTACAGCCATTTTTTATTTATCTAAGATATGTAGTAGTTTTAACTGACTTTTCTTGTATCCTAATATTTATATTTTGTGTGTAGAGAGTTTTCTTCACAGTTTCAACAATCTCTTGTCCTTTTATTTCTTATTCAAATCAATAACTGGAACATGCTATTTGATCACTTTCCATCCAAGAGATGGCAGCATTCAAAGAAAATGAACACTGCACTGTGCTATCAGTGCAGTTGTGAAACATCTTAGAGTTTCTGATCAGCCTAAAACATTGCACATTTGCTTGAAATAGGGCTTTGAAATTTTATCTATAAGTTCTAAACGAGATAGTAATGCAAGCTTCTACAGCTCATTAATAATGGATTCAGTTATATCTTATTTATCTGCATAGGAATGTAGTAAATGAAATCAAAGCAGCATAGACATAACTCTTCCATTTTAAAAACTGCTAACACAGCTTCATGTACATTCAAGTCTTTCTTCCTATACATACTTATTGCAGAAATATAATATGATCTGCTGCTGTTTTCAAACTGCTACTGCATACACTGAACTTCAACCTAATGCTCCCTAATGATCCTTTTAGGATCACAAAGCTCCTTCCTGCAGCAGTTGGTCACTTTGACAGTGATTCATATGTTTGATCTTATGTATCTTTTTCACTTAATTAGATCCAATAAAGTCCCCCACATATGCTTTCAGTTGCATGCAAACTTACTTTGAGTGTTGAATTAGACATCTTGAATTGTATCAGTTATAATTTAGATGTGACAATTCAAGCACCACAGTCATAAGCACCTTGCATCTTTAGTCTCTGGCTTTGTATAAAGATTTATAAGATGTCTGTGGTTGGGAGAACATTTCTCTTAACTTAGATATCTGTTTCCTGTAGTCTAGCACAGGAAATACAAATTACTTTTTGGAAACTGATGTTTTGTGGGTTTTTTTGCTGGCATTTCACTGCCAGAAAGACATCTAAACACACGAGTAATATATTTTTAATTTTCTTACTAATTAGAAATAAAAACACAGGCCAACATTTTTCTCAGTCTCTTGTAAGAATGATGATGGATGGAATAATGTAATATGGCTGCACACTATGCCTGAACAGTTTAGTATCATTAGAAACATCACTGCTAAGTTTCATGTTCCTAGCTGTTGCCTTCCCTTTGAAGGACTGAAGTCTTTCATCTAAATATATGTAAGTATTAATAAATCACAGACCGGCTTTTTGATTTGTGGACCTTGCTCTGATCTGCTCTGGTCCAATTCAGGCCAGCTATCTTCACTCTTTGCTGCATTCTGCTCCCCAGCACAGCAACAAGCTTAAACGGGTGTTTCATAGTTCTTTCCCACCAGACAGCCTGTAGCCTGTAGTCCTAGATATCAAAATAAGGTAGTCTGGAAGGAGGCAGTGCTTCAGGCAGATGCAAGTCTACCTCTGAACTGCACAATATGTTTCATCCCTAATAATAGTTCCTACCTTAACCACCACAGCATTGTACAATGCGATTACGAAAGTACTGCAGGGATGGCAGATACTTCCCCACTTTTATTGACATGAAAACTTTATTTTTAAGAAGCTGCAAGCTTTAGAATCAGAATTTTAGTGTTCTGATTAGTTCATATAAAAGATATTTATATGTTTATGTTCCTTGTTGAAATAGTTGCTGAAAAACATTCAGGTGAAATATCAGCCCTTGGCAGATACTCATTTAAGTAGGACTGGTTTTGATTGCTTTCTCTTCTAACAAGTCAGTACATTTTTTCAAGGAATGTAAACCTTCTTGTTAGAATTGCCATTTTTCTGAGAGCCTGGTGTTCAAGGAAAAAAGAAAAAATGTTCATTCATCCCTAATTTTAAAATGGAATCTACAATGTTCACAGATCCCAAAATGTTACTATGAAAGTGTAAGAGAATTCTTTTTCTAGATTGAAAGCTCCTAAAAACAAATACTCCTATGAAAATCTTGGTTTACTTTTTGTGGGGAAAATATATGGTTACATAGCGTCAATCAGTTCCTTGAAAATTCTTGAAATAATTCAAAATCATATATATATACATATATTTAATATATTTTACATAATATGAACCATATATTACTAAGCCAATCTCATGACTTTGATAAGACCTGGCTCATAGTTTCTGAAAGTTTAATGTTGACAGTGTAGTGAATTACAAGCTACATGGACATTTAACACAAATAAGTTCTAATAAGCTCAGCAAGACTGAATAGATTCTATATAAATCTCGCCTAATTTCTGATTAGGATATGATGCATGGTTAAATGTTTTGCATAGATATGGACTGCTGAAACAGGACACTAAGCAGTATTTCAGCTCCTCGCATCAGTCAGCTCCATGTCCTCCAAGGATCTGAATAGAGAGATCTATTAACTTTATTTCTTTTCAAATCAAGCTCACAATAAGCAGTGCTTTCCAGTTCCTCTGAACTCTTTTAGTCAACTGAGAAACAGACTTCATAAAGTTTGAAATTTCAGTACAAAATTAAAAGATAGATGTTTTTTTTAAATCCTGGACTGCAACCTTATTTAGTTGCTAATCCATTTGCTTTTTGGAGTCTCTGGCAACTAGATGCTTTATACTACAGTTGATCTTAAGCTACACGGTAAACTAATTGCCACTGCTTGCCATGACTAAGAGTGAAATAAATGAAATCTGTTTTCTTGAAGGAAATAAATAAATAAATAGATAGATAATTTCCCTTCATGCAGCTTATTTTAAAGGAAAATGTCCCCCATAAGCTTCACAAACATGTAACATTAAGTAATCACATCAACCCTTAGGTAAAAAAGCCTCTAACTCAATGTATCAATGATTTTAAATCTTCTGAAGTGAAAGTTAAAACTATCTTGGTTACCCTGTGCTAGACAATCTGTTTAAACTGTCAACTCTCACACATAAAAGAGGGAACTGCAAGAATTCACTAGTGTATCAGTGAATGACAAACTTGCTAGTAGAATATTATTATTATTATTATTATTTATAAATATTTTTAAGCCAAATTTGAACCATAGCAAAACAAACAAAAAAACACAACATGTTTGCCTATTGGTTTTCCTTGAAACTCTATACTGCTAACAGAAACTTCCAGTTTCCACTATATTGCCAGTCATACTTGTTCATTATAGCTCCCTTCATTTTTCTGCTTTTTTTTTTTTTTAAATATAAAACAACAGATTACTCAGATACTCTCTAAAGCTTTAAGTCAGTCTAACCATGTATTCTAACCATGTAACCATCTTTCAAATTCCTCAGAATGCTGTTCTCCTGACAGTTCCTTAGCGCTACAGAATCCAAATGTGACAAGGAATAAATCTCTTTGATGCAAAGAACTGATCCTGTAAAGAGATCCCTGCTGGACAGATGGTTATTTTTAATAGTATGACCTAATTTCTGAGTAATGATCCAGGGGTAGCACAAAGCCCCACAGAAGAACTGGCCTATCATTTTCAAGTAACAGGAGGGAACACTAAACATTTGTAACAAACACTTGTTGGTCTGAGCTCAGTCTTTAATGCACAGCAGTTTTTATTATAGAATCATTATATAATGTTAAGCCAATCTAGCCATCTTCAGGAGTTGAAGGAAGCCTTCAGAAAGTGTTGGTGACTACTGAGTTAATCCTTATTTCCTTAGCAGTACTTTCTTGCTTGGATTTTCTTGTGTCTCATAAATGCTACTAAACCTAAGGACAATTATGTTTTGTTTTGTTTTGTTTTGTTTTTCTCCCCTTTTCATATTTCTACAATGCTTGTTCCCTCAGTTTGTCTTCCATTTTGTTTATTATTTGCAGAACTACTAAGATCAAGGCCTTATAACATATTTTAGTGGGGAAAAAAAAAAATACATATTTCAGATTTCAAAAACATGAACCTTACTGTTTTTTTTCCACCTAATATAGTGAAATTCATTTAGTGGGAGAAAAAGTTGAGAGTAGAATCCAGAGAATGAGTGTCAAGTGGATGGGGCCAGGATATTCACAGTCCTTGTCCTTGTCCTGTGGACAAGGGGCAGTGGGGGCAAACTGGAACACAAGAAGTTCCATATGAACATAAGAAAAAAAGTATTTACTTTGAAGGTGACAGAACACTGGAACAGGCTGCCCAGAAAGGTTGTGGAGTCTCCTTCTCTGGAGATATTCAAGACCCATCTGGACGCAACCTGTGCAACCTGCTGTAGGGCTAGACTGGGTGCTCTCTAGAAGTTCCTTCCAACCCTACAATTATGTGATTCATGGTTTGATGTGTATTAGCTAAAATGGAATTTTGTAGACCCCACTCATAGACAAGCTGTGTACATCTCTTGGCTGTAAAGTAAGTAAAATACTGTTTTACCATACCATGGTGCTTTATCGGGATAGGAGCTATTTCCCTTCCATAGTTCTGTAAGAATGAGCAGTAAGTGAAATTGTTTGCAAGTAAAGCCATGTCTCAGAGATTTTCCTATGAGAACTGTGAAGGATTTATTTTAATAGGCACATTAATATTGAAGTTAGCTGTTATGATACTAACAGACATAACAATTGACTCATTTTCAGTGTAAGAATAGCATCTGATGAGTCCAAAAAAAAATGCTATTAGCCTACAGTCTGGAAGAGAGAAGTCTTCCTAGTCAACATGGTAACTACCTTTGAGCAAGTACTTTCATATTTATGTTTGTCTATTTCTGCTCTCATTTGCATTTGTTTATTTTATCTAGATGATAGAATCTTTAATCTGTTCTTCAATCTATTTTTAAACATGAAGTCTGAAAATTCAACTATCGGTGTGAAACAGCTATTTTGATATATATAATAATACACAAACCTTTGATTTCATTGAAATATTGTTCTGATTTGTGCTGAGAAAGTGTTAATAGCACATAAATGTTTGGTGTTGCTGAATGATGGGGGCACAACCCAGGCTGGGCTGGCCACTCACAGAGGAAGAGCTGCTGCCAAAATGGCATAGCAGCAAGGAGCGGGGCAGAACCAGAAAAACAGGCCTTAGTTAGGCAAGAGGTTATCCAATATCACATCACACCATGTGGAAGGCCATAAAGATTTGGGAAGTTGGCCACTGCCTGGGGATGGTCTAGGCATCCATCAGCAGGTGGTGAGGCGTTGAATTGCTAGCAAGTCGTCTGTTGGTGAGCAATTTTATTGTTAAGTGGGTGTCAGTCAGCAGGTGATTGAAATGAGGATATATATGTATTGGTATCATAATTTTTTTTTTAATTTTTCTGTGTTATTAAATAGTTTTTATCTCAAATGTTCTGTTTACAATTCTCTCCCTCACCCCTCTTTGTAGCAGGGTAGGAAGAAAAAGGCTGTGTGGTGCTGCCAGATCTCTTTAATCATTTTCTGTCAAAAATTAATATAAATTAATACAGTGGATGTATGGGTTCCACAGACACTTGAATTTTTCTGTTATCATGTTGAATAAATGCAAGTCACTTGCATGATGTTTTTTCAGTTAATAATACAGCTCAGTCATTAACCATGGGTGGTCTTTCCAATATCTAAGTGTAATTTGTTTTTACCAGCTTGAGACATTGTCTTCTAGTTCATGATTTTTCTTTATACATATTATTATTATTTGATTTATATAGCATTGCTCACTATGTGCTCATGGTGCTTCAAAAAATTCAACAGAGTCAAACTAAAAGGCAAGAAACTTCAATTATTCATAAAAAAGAAAACAGTTTAGTGAAGGATCCAGAAAGGGAAACGAATACCAGCAGGATTCCCATGGGTGTAGATTTTCAGGCAAAGTTCAGAAATGATTTTATCTGCAGAAATGTTGATCATCCAATCCTACAGAAACAGCAAATGTTCAGCAGAGCACAAACTATATCATATAAATGACAATAATCAGATATTAGAGGAGGAGAAAAACTGTATCAAAGTGTAGATAATGTAAGGGAAAAAAAAACAAACAGTTGCAAACATACACAAGCAATTTCAGTAAAATCAATGGTGCTGAGACCTGAGGGGTGGATGGGTTGTTTTGAATGTAAATTTCACTTTCAGTAGTAGCATTTGGGATGTAGCAGGTGGAAAAAAAAAAAGAAAAAAGGAAAAAAAAAAAAAAAGAACATCTTGTCACTGGCTAGTCCAAAAGATAAAGTATAGTATTTGGAGGGCCAGTGATAAAGGAAAATTCAGGAATTTCCTCAGAAATATCTTCCCTCAATTACCTATCATTTTCCATGGTTAAATGGATCATTTCAATTTCCAAGTGGAATGTTTTGAAATTAAAACAAACTCTTTGGATTTCTTAGTTAATAAATGTTGAGATCACATTAAATACAGCACTGATTTGCCAGGAGGTTCTCTTAACTTAAAATGACTTTTCCAGAAATTTCACTGAGATATTTATTGAAAAAGTAATCTAAAATTAACTAAACATCTCTACTTAAAGCGTGGATTTCAGCAGTCCGCTGCTCACTTTTACCATGATGCATAAAAGCCGTATTATCTGGCCTGATAAACCACATGTGCATCACTTTTGACAAAGTGCCAATTTTGTAACCATTTCACATGTTTATTTTCTGTGAACCTTGACCTGTTTTTGCTTGCACCTGCCTTTACTGTATGTTTGTCTGTCCTGTTCTATTTTCATCTTAAACTGTAAATGATGCCTGATTGCAAATGGTTGTTATAAAGGGATCTGGGTCAGATATTGTGGCTTTTATGTCACAAATATACAGATAAGAATAATCATTAATTGTAGCTTTAATGAAGACATTTGTTTGATATGCAAAGCTTGGTAAGATGGTATACTGTGAAGTATTTTTAATTCACTGTTATCTATTTTTGTCTCTTCTAAGCCTCTCTCTCCATCAAGGGTGCTTAAAATGCTCCTGGAGCAGCATTTCAAATGTCTTTCTAAGACAGAGATAAAATATGTTGCATCTGTGTAAAGAATGTTCCTCTTCTTTTTGTTTTAAAAGGAAGAGCTAAACCACAATGCCCCGACTGTGATAAACGTTCCATGCTAATAAACACACACACAAAAGAGGAAGCAACAAAAAAAGCTCTTAGTAAGAGTGATATGAAGACAAACAGCAAGCAATGACCGTTTGTCTTGACAGCAGGATAACACAACACAGAACACATATTTGATATGTAAAACATTATCTCTTAAAGACACTTCTTTGCATGGCCTGAAGCATTCATTGTTCATTTTGTCAAAATATTTTAAATATACATGAAACCCTAACTTGAATTATTTTTTATTCACTTGGATTTTCTTGATACAAATTTTCTGTTTGAACTAGGGTTCTGATAAAACCAGTTTTTTAAATCAAATACTAACTGGTATTTTTTATTATAAAGTATATATTGAATATTAATACTTTGTGAATGTATTTGACTAGCTTTCCAGAAAGGTTTAGTGCTTTGATAATTTTTAGAAGTGTTCCTTGGAAACAGTAATGTTTTTGATTGCCTGAATTCTTTTAATCTTGTTCTTTTTGTACTTGGCAAGGAGGGAGGATGAGGTTTTCCATTATGTGGTTCCACATAGTGAGTAGATTAATTTTAAATAAAAAATCACTGTTATGTAGGTAGTGGGAGTAGACAACAGAGCTGGTAGGTCACAAAGAAATGTTCCCTGTGCTATTTGTCTTTGTTTCATTACATTGTTGAAGAAGCAGACAGACTATCTGCTTATTTGAAATTTTCTGGCTCGTGTTATTTTCTCTCTGCATGCTTGGACTATGCATAGCTTTAGGAAGCTTTAGTTTAAGTGGCTATCTGGTATAAATACTTTGGGGATGAGATTATTGGCTGAATTTGAAGGTGGCTGCAATTTACATTGTCAACAGTAACATTCCCCTGCTGGGACATCCATGCAAATGATAAACAGTCAATTCTCAACCAAAGCATACTTAGGGTTTTAAAATAAGTGGTGCAGAGCTGAGTCACTTCAAAATACTTCCACTGATGAGTATTTTTAGAGTGTAGCAAATTCCTTGACTGCAATCTAACCAACTCTAGCTGTCTGAACTGATAGCCTGCCTTACCATATCCCTTTTAGTACACAGCTGTTGTACTCGGCCATTCTCCAGCTGTAACAGGCATTCAGAGGGGAGTATATTAAAAGGTCCACTGCATGAACACCAGTCACGTACTACCAAACAAATGTCAAGAAACTAAATATATTTTTTTCTGTAATTGACTAAAAAATGAATTATAATCTTAACTGGTTGAATACAACTATGTTGGGAAAGGATGTAGTCTGTATAGCAGGATTTCAATAACACTGTAAAATGGAGACATAGATAAAAAGCAGAGGAGAGTCCTAGATTTTTGTTTTTACAAGAAAGACTTCTACAAACTTATGATAAAATATCCTTATTGTCATCGTACAGCTATGCTTGTAGGGAAGAGGAATGGTGATTGAGGAACCAGTGAGAGTGCTGTTGGGCCACCTCAGGGAAAGATCTGCATCAGCAGATCCCTTACAGAGTGGGAGGAAGAGCATCACCTATCAGGAAGAACAAGGGAGGGTTACTTTAACCAAATATAACTTTGTGACCCAAAGACATTATTGGGGTGATTGGGATTTTTCCAGGCTGCATAAAATCTCCAGAAAGCTTGAGTTAGGTGTTAGTTACTTGTGCGTATAGGTCTAAACTCAGCTGAGCTCAGCCTGGATCTACTTCTCTTTAATTGCTAATTTGTATATAATTTTCACAAGCCTCATGTTCATTCCCTATATGAGTCTCACTGAGAAACATTATATTAAAATCACCCTGCTTTCTTAACAATTTGAAAATCTTTCAGTAACAACAAAATTATCCTAACAACTTCTCCCTAAATCTTGTATAACTGAACTTATCAACAGTTTCTGCTGCTACACATAAAATAAAGCAAAGATATGAAAAAAAGAGTCTCTGTTGGATGTTAAACTGCACTGACAATCCATCGTGTCTGGTTGTGTTGAGTATGGGAAGTTAGAAAATGCCTGTTGCTAACAACAGCCAAGCTGAGTTTAAGCTATCCCCCCTCCCACTCCTGCCTCTCATTTTTCTATCACATCTAATAGCATAACTTTTTGACCATAACTATTTCTGCTTCAGATAACTCAATTTCTCATATCCAATATAATTATTACTGGGGGAAACAAGAGGGGAAAGGTATTCTATCTAATTTTCTATGACTGCCTCATCTAGAATGTATACCTCTGCCTGCCCCAAGCACAATGCTACACATTTTATTTGTGTCACTGTACTGGTCATAGGACACAAAAAGGCTCATTTTTTCATACCTCTCTCATCTGTAAGCACGGTATATAAATCACTGCAGTGTTGCTAACAGCGTGTGACTGACAATCTTGCTTGATAGACAACCTGTGATCCTTTCAGCCTTTTACTAATAAGCTCATTAGGATAGAAGAGCTGAAAATACTTTCTAGGATATAGCAATGAACCTCAGTAAATTCAGTGCATGTCTGATCACTCAAACTTTAGAGAATCAATCTCTCTTCAATCAAAACTTTGTCAGGTTCTGCTGAAAGTCTTCTGAAGGTTACCATGTTTTTCTCACTTTTTTTTTTTTTTTTTTTAATACAGGTTTCTCAGCAAACCCAACGAGCTTTCTGAAGTAAGGTAGGTCAAAACAACAACAACAAACAAACAAACAAACAAATAAATAAATAAAATATATAAAATAGCACTGAGATAATAACTTTCGCAGGATTCTCACTGTCATGACAAGAAAAATAGCATATCAATTCTATGGTAAATAACTTTTTCTGCATTAATGAATATATTCAAATGACTAACATGGCTGAAAGCTTACTGACAGCAAAACTTATGTGACAAACTGATAATGTGTTCCGTGGAATGGGGCAGATAGGGAGTTTTATTCTTACGCCGTACTGTATCACTGAGCCATACTGGGGAACTGCAGTATGTGGAACTGCGGTCTTTATTTCTTGTGCTAAGTATCTGTGTCATGCTTCTTCACGTGGTTGAACAATCACTTTCCTCCTCATAATCTGCAACATATAGTTTATTCTGCTAGTCAAAGAATATACCATAGATATAGACCTCTTATCCAATAAATTAAAATCAGCATAAACAAAATGCAAAAATGCATTAAAAATGCTGGTTCACCTCTTCCTACATTTTGTCTTTCAGTATTTTCTTTGGTCTGTTCCATGCTTCCATCCCTCTGTTTTTTTTTTTTTTTCTTTATTCTCTTTTTTCCCACAGTGTATATCTATTTTGCCAGTCTTTTTCTGTAAATGCTTATACTCTTCTTTTCTTTATATCTCCTTTATTTTAATAATTCATCTTCTCCTGTTTCATCCTCAAGTTTTTTCTGTCTTTGATATCTTCCATATTTCTACAGCTCCCATTTTATTTTTTTTTCCTACTTTTGGGTTTCCATAAAAGTATATTTTTGTCTTTTGTGCTGAATTTTCCATTTTATTCTACCTGTGGTCTTCAGCATTCTGAACTTTTCTCTTTCTTTCAGACAATCTCACTTGCTCTGACCACTTCTGATTCTTTCTATCATTAAACATCTCTCTTCTATCCCTGTTTTACCCTACCTCTGAAATTTGTCTTCCTTCAGCCGCAATGGGAGGTGGAACTGAATAATGACTGGAAGGAACAAAACAGAAGCCACAGTTTTTTGTAATAAAGCTACAAAGCTGTAGTGTGTTGATACAAAGGAACAACATCAAGCAGCCAATAAGTAGCACTAACAATCAATACAAGTAGTGAAAGCAAAGAACTAGTCTGTTGCCGGTCTCAGGCAATGCCTACATATGACATGATTAGGCTGAGACATCTTGATGACCAAGATGTCTATACTCTGCCCTTCCCTTTCCTTTCCTCTCCTTCTCCTATTTATTTCCCAGTCTCTTCTTACTTTGAAGAGCCTGTTAAAGATCAATAGCATTAAGTGCTGTTTCTTTCAACTACATTACTAGAAGGACACATTCATGCCATTCCTTTCTGTAAAAGCATAAGATAACCTACTGTGGCACCATATCTGAGACAGGTAGAGACTGAGCACAAAAAATCATAGTGAGCATTGCAGAATGTCATTACTGTAAAAATCTTCTAAACTCTGAATGCAAAATTTTCCATAAATAATATTTCCATAAAAAAATAAAAGAGCTGCTGAGGCAGCTACATATGTTCTGATTTCAGGACCTTCCTCTTCCCACTGAATGCCTTGGTTGCAGAGATATGATCTCTGCACCTTCTAAGCTTAGTTTCTGCCTGATAGGCTTTCAATTCTTGCTGGCACAGTGGCCCAGTCTTAGTGTTATCACCAGAAATATTAAAGAAATATTAAATACTTATTCTACAGTCACATGGATAGGGAGCAAAAGGGGGGATCTAATTGCTCTTAGAGCATGGCTAGAACATGTGCAAGAATGAGTGTTCTTTTCTATTCTTTTATACCTCTTTATGTCAAGGAAAATGCCAGTCAAAAAAATCACCACCTTATCACTCAGTCACTCATCTATGCTGCTCAAGGCAATCACCTAATTCCTTGCTGCCTAAGAGAAAGATTCAGATATTTCCTTTGATGTCTGAAATGCAAAAAGAAGGGGACAATCTAAGTCTTTTAAAAAGTTTGCTCTGTGGGTAGAGAAGGGAATTTACTCTTAGCACAACTCACCAGATAACCATGGAGCACCGGAGAGCCTGAAGGCAGCTAATTGGTATCATCAAATCCAATGCTGTGCTTCATAAGATAGAAGTTTGGACAGAGCTCTTAGCATTTGTTTTTGGCTACCCAAAAGATCTAGTCACCCGTTTTTGAGACTGTGAGATTTTTCTTTTTTCTTTCAAATAAACTCACTCATTGCCCTATTGCATAGGATCACACTTACCATCTCTGAAATGTTGAATTACTGTATTCATTATTTTTACACTGTGAGGCACATAAGCTGGAGCAGCCTGTGTAAGTTATCTAGATATTACCCTACCTCATCACTGGATCAATTTATGTTAAGGTTAAAGGGATTCTCAAAAATATCTGCAGTCATTAAAAATTTAAGTATTTTAGGAAACTGCTTAGATGAGAGATACTCACTTGGCTTAGTCTTTGCAGTGAGAATGCAAATTGTTCGTTGCAGCTACATAACCTTATCATGTATGTATTTTACAAAATGACTCCTGCTAATTAGATAAGAAGTGCAGTTGATGGAACAGAGAGAAATGAAACCTGTTCCTAGCTCAGTTATGCACTTACCTACATGAAATGATTGTTCTTGGTAGGTGCATGAAATTATTTATTATCGTGCTTCATTTTAATTCTTAATTTGAAGTCTGTGATTGAGGCACATTTAATTTTTGTTAATTATTAATAACAAGTATTCCCTTGATATGGAGATTATATGGCATCTTATTTTGACAAAATATAAATTGAATCTAATTTAAAAACCTGTGATTAATCATGTAGTTTTAGAATGCAGTAGTGCATTTCCCTTCAGTGTGCAATTTTATCATCAGTATATAAGTACTAATTATACTTAACTAAAATCTAGATACTGTAATTGCATGCACAAAGTGCAAACAAGTTACTGATAAAATCTCTTACAGGTCATACAAAACCGATCTTATGCCAATTAACTAAAGCTCACAAATTACAGGCTGAGGAAATAGTTTGATTTAGATGATAAAATAGGATCAAAGATGAGAAAGAAGAAGAAATAAACACGATTTTTGCAATTTGAATGGTACTATCCTATTCTGATAAATGGCACAGCAATTAAAGAAGAGACGATCCCACACACATCCAATTTCATAGCAGGAATGCTTACAGACTGACAAAGTCATGAAGGAAAGCAAGAAGTTATTAAGAAAAGCTTCCATCTCTCTAAGTCAGGGCACATGTGAATCTGGGCATAAAATTAAAGTAGCCATTTGAGAGTCTGTGGGTCAAGATTAGCAGGCACAACAATACGACAGTGTTGTGATGCTTGTCTTCTGTAGACTGCCTAATCCAGGAGCAGATGCATGTGAAGCCTTTCTCATACAACTGGAGGAAGCCTCACATTCAGAGACCCCAGTCTTCATGGTGGATTTTAACTATTCTAGTATCTGCTGGTAGGAAAGAACAGAACTGCAGAATAGAGGAAGCTTCTGGAGGGCACTGAGAACAACTTTGTGACACAGGTGATCAAGAAACAGGTAAGGGCAAAAGCCCTACAAGACCTTATTCTCCCAAATAAGGGAGAACTCATCAGGAATGTGGTGATCAGAGGCAACCTTGCCACAGTGACCATGGGATAGTGTCATGGTTTTATTTTTTTTTTTTTTTTTTTTTTTTTATGGAGGAAAACTTATTTTACTAACTATGATATCAGAATACAAGATAACACAATATAATACAATCTAATTGAAATT
>JAOWBP010010585.1:0-24983 GCA_028571105.1 Tragopan temminckii | reverse complement strand
TGGGCAGCCTGTTCCAGTACCTCACCACTCTCAAAGTAAAGAACTTTCCCCTGACATTCAAAACTCATCTGTTCCAGTCACACTCTAATGAGGAATGCTTTCTAGATGCACCCATCACCCCTCCAAAGCCTTCATTTTCTCTCCTTTCACTTCAACATCAAAGATACATCTTGTTGTGACACTGATCTGCATGCAGTACGATGTCTATCATTAGGGCCTTTTCTCACAGCTGCTACCAAAAAAAAATCAAACAGGATTCCTCCCAATTAATTCTGCTGCTGAATTGGCTGGAAGAGTCAATACTGAGCACAACACTTCCCCATCACTGCAGAATAGATCAACATGAATACCAGGGCTCAGCTATGCAATTTATTCACATCAGCAAACACTTGTTCGCATAAGAGGGCTCCCACTTTCAGTAAAATCACTTCTGCAAATACGTGCACTTCAGTGTGAGTGAACACTGCAACAGGAAGGCTGAAATAGCACAAGACGAGGGCTTAAGCAATCTAAATCATTAAGCACACACCTGCAGCACTCCGTGTTTCTCCTTACATGTCCTTTCTTCTCCTCTCTTGCCTCCTAATGTACTTTTTACCTGTATTCCTGCCAGTGTCAGCTCTGACGAAGATATAGCGACCTAACTGTTACTCTCACAAATGGAAAGAAACTCAGATTGAATTCTGCCAGCTGCTGTTCAGCAGAGAAAAAGCACTATCAAACCTGATCAAAATTCTTACAGATCAACATGAAATAGTAGTCTGTTAGCCAGCAGGCTAACATTCAACAAAGTGAGCATAGCAATAAAAAAATTTAAAAAAAAAAAAAAAAAGGGTATTTTAGTGTGGAACCATATGGCCAGCTTGGAACTGATGTACTGGCTGGCACCTATCAACCATGATCAAAGGTGTATTTTAAAACTCATCACAGCAACATCAAGATCCAACTACTCACCATCTATTTCTCAGAAGAACAAAAGAAGAAAAGAGATAAAGCAGTTAAGGCCCTCCTAAATGCATTTTAACACGTCGTCTTCTCAAAGCACATCTCATTTAACAGAGCTGGTGCAGATAAGAGAGAGGACCGTGAGGAAGAGCAACATCTACTCAGAAATTTGGTGGCTATATCTATATTTTGGATCTATTTGGAGAATGGATAGAGTGTTAAATGTGGGAGGAGATGACAGAGGAGAGGCAAAAGCAGCATTGCTACCTCACACTACCTACTAGGTTGCAATTACAGGGATGTCAGACCTTTCTGCACATATAGCCGACCGGTTCAGCAGTGCAGCTCCCAGATTTCTGAGGTCCACGTTAATCATGACCTCCAGAGCTCCATGGCAGACAGCTTCCTGTTTCACACCCTTAGGGGAGAAGGAATTCAATTTTTATGACATATCTTCACGTGGAACCTTTCTCCATGGAGACAACAACATATCTCAGCAGCTTAGCGACAAAGCCCGCTACAACACCAGGCTCAGCACTATGCTGAAAGGCAAACTGTGCCAGCTGAGAGAGCCTGCCCTGTGCTCCAGGCTCCTAGAGGCAGTGCCCGGACTCAGTACCAGCTTCAAGTCACCGGAGTGTTTGGAGAAGGGCTGGCAGCTTCATTTCAGATTCCTGAAACTCATGCATCAGGAAAAACAGTGCTTGTTTCTTAAGCTCCATCATCCCCAAAACCTTTGACTCTATTGCTTGTGCCCCAGAACAGCCTTAGGCTGCTGCACAGTCTTTCAACTCAGTACCACTTCTCTCACTCACCCTGAGCAGGCTTAAATCCTGTGGCTGTCAAAACACAAAAAGGGAGGGGATCCTTTGTTCCACAGTAGTTACAGTTTGGAGATTGCAGAAGATGTCCAGAGAAAACAGAAATGTAGACACGCAATAAAAGAGCTTCCTTTTATAACACAGACTAAGGAATACAGATTTACTTCCCAACAAGTTCCAGAGACACAAAACAAAGAATAATTAACTCAAAGCTAAAAAGAGCCCCATTTCCTACACATACCTTGGGGTTGTTTGTACATATGCCATCAAAACTCACACTCTGATTTTCCATATTTTAAAACTAAAGAGCAAAATATAATCTCCAAGAACCCTGCAGCCAATTCAAGCACCAGAATATGTGCAAATAGTTATTACTAAAAAAGTCTGCCTGGGACACAGGCCATGCTCATATTCAGAAGTGGGCAGTGATGATGGGAAAAAAAACCACAATAATAATAATAATAAAAATCAACAGCACTTGGAATCTTCAGATACAAAGATATCATTTTCTAGGACCTATTTATACTTGATGTAAAAATCAAGTTTTGGATTCATGTTTAAACTGGTTTCTGATGGTGCTTGACTGAGTAGCAGCAGCCAGACAGTAGAAGATAGCTTTGTTTCTCAGCTCAGTTTGTGCCTCACAGAGAACAGGGCATTTAGCCAGATGGAGCAAAGCCCTACAGAAGATCTTCCTGGGAGTTGTGCAAGGATAAGTTGACAAGCAACGACTTAGACTACACCAGCCAGTTCCAGCCCAGCAGGAGCAACTTTCTTCTTGCCAATTGCCAAAATAATGAACTACTTAAAATTAAAAAAAAAAAAAACCAACAAAACCACAGATGAAAGGAAAGAATCTCAGTGATTCCTCGCAGCACACTATTGCAGTACTACTTGCATAATGCACAGGGTGCTGAAGAGGGGCTCCACCACTCGGGAGTGCAGTGAAAAGCCCTTTGTTAATTCTAAATCTGCTCACGCAGCTTCAGCCTCTGGATGGTCTGATGTTACCAACCAGTTCCCAAATTGTCCTACTTATGTATAAATCAGGTTTGCCCAGAATTTGGAAACCTCAAGCTATTTGTAAAATAAGATTCTCAGATGATGGCTAACAGCTGCTTCTGATCCATTTTAGCAGTAATATTGGTAAACACCAGTAAGGATTATATCAACAGAGGGCTTAGGGACCGAGGGCATTTGGAGTAGTTCCACTACCACCTCATACACGCCTCTGCAACTCAAATCACCTTATCCCAGAGGTCTGGTGATATATGGGACTCTTCCCTTTGGCTTGGAGATCCGACTGTGCATCCTCTTATAAGACAGGGCAAGAGGTTCACAGGGGATGGAGAGAAGCACTTGCAGAGAATGTTCAACCAAAGGAAAGCCTGGTGTGGGATGATGGGATGCTGAGCTCTTCCCTCCTTCAGAGTTTGTTAAAGGTTTTAGGAGTGCAGTAGAAAGCTGAGGCAAACTCTGGAATGGTTGGATGTTTAAAACTTCCTGGCTTAGAGAGATATGAGCCAGTGGTTCACATGCTAAACAACTCCCCAGCCAAGGCCAAGCAGAAAATATGATGTAAATACTAAAGCATTAGCAGTGACAGTGAAGCAGTGACTGCACAGCCACTGCTGGTCCACAATCTCCCACAAGAAGCCAAACAAAACACCCTGGTTACTATTTTCTTTTTTGGGTTGGTAAGAGGTTTCTGCTCACATCTCAAAACATCTTCACTCTCTCCTGCAGACTTCCTGGCCCTACAGCTGAATTACACAGGGTTTGACAAACACTCCAGTGCAAGACCACGCTGGAGAGAAACATGAGGATTGGGCCCTAAAAATGAGAATTCTTAGGGAGCCTGAACTGCAGCTAACATGGCTCGGGAAATGAGGGTCTAATTGCAATGGCCTAGACTCTGACACTATGCTAAGATGCATAAGAGGATATAACATGGGTAGCTAGGTCAAATTCAGCTCAGATGGAGCTAATGAGACTCATAGCAGACTTAAAGCTTTACACACTTGGCCAATTTTATACAATCTATATTAACGTGGTGGCAAGGATGCAGGAGAAATTCACTTCCCCTGAAGATATGCTTGGATATGAGGCTTTTGTTGAATATCTTCCCAGGGATATTCTTTCCTTCACATGTCTCATCCTGGAAACAAGAGCTGTTAGGTTTCCTTTGACTTACAGGAAAGAAATGCTGGCATTTGAAATGAAGGCTCACATGACATTTCTGAGAAAGACATTGCAAACTTGCTCAAAAAAGGCACTCCTGTGCACCCTCCAGTGCTGGATAGCCTGCCTTTAGTAAGGACACAACCTCTTCTCTCTGCCACCCACTTGGGGAGTCATACGGCACTCACACCCAGGCTTCCCAGTAAAGGGAAAAGCAGTGTTCATGCTCACAAAAACAAACAAACAAAAAACACAACAAAAGCTAAACAAAAACAAAACGGAGGAGTGGAGGTAGTTGTGTTATGTACATTTTCTCCCATGGAAGCAACTTGTGCACATAGAACTGATTGAGGAGACTTGAAGACAGATGAGATAAGAATAAAGCTAGAAAAATGAACTTTCATCAATCCTTTCTCTTTCTTTCTTACCTGAAATGAATTTGTATAGGAGAGATTCCAAGCTCAAAAGAAAAATATTATTTAGGGATTCAGTTCAAAAGTCTGCTCTTCATTTTCTTCTCTGCCAAGATAATTTCCAGTATCCTACATTTACTCTGCAGTATTTGTAGATAGTAATTACACTACAACAGCATGAGAGCACTGTCTCCCATAAGTTTAGGTGTTAGCTACAAGAAAAGACAAACACTGAATGAAAGTTCTGCAAAGGGTAAAAGCTCTCATTTGACCTGGAGCACAGGAGACTCACAATAATGAAACTGAGCTCTGATATTTGTTGGTCAGCAATTACATTGGTGACCACATTTTAAAAAAAGTCTCACTCTGCTGAGATCAAATTTATAAGCAGTGTGATAACCCACAGCATTTCAGCCTAGAAACCTTACACCCCACTTGTGTAAGGTCCTCAGACAACTTGTCTCCTCCAGGCTTCCAACACAGCACGTGGGCTGATGACTTTAACACCAGGCTGATTTCTCCAAGACCGCTGACAGGCTGATATCTTTCGCAAATGTGAAGATCAAAACTCATGAACTGTAATTACTGAGATTGCAGATGAATCCAGATTAGAGAATCAAGTTACAGAACAGGTTTCACTCTGGTCTCTTTCTTCTTCCGGTTTTCATAAGGAGTTGTACACAATTTAATTTAATCTGAAGGCAATACAGCTTGTATTCTCTACGACTGTTCCACAACGTGAAACAGAACACAAGAAGAGGAGATCATACCACAAAATGTGGAAATGATCTGCAAAGCACAATTTTTAGCTGAAGAACACTGTTGGAGATACCCTGAACTCCCCTCCCACTGCACACGCGCAGCCCACAACCTCAAAAATCAGATGAGAGCTTAAGTATGTGCTACGCTTACATACTTGCTTTAATTTAAGTTCTACAAGTACGCATGTAAAAGTAAGACGTTTTTTCTTTCTGTTCTGAGAATTTCCATAATGCACATGCTGGTCACAATTTACAGCTCATCCAGTAAAGATTAGAAAGTCACCACAGCTGAGACCTTCAGGTGGGGGGAAAATCAGAGCTCCCCGCTGCTTATGTTGCACGCTGATTTTTTTGCACAGGATCCATACGTATGTGGGTCATGTAGGTAAGCTGAAGGAGAGTACCCACTTTCCAAGTCCAGTCACTAAAAATGCAAATGGCACAGCCTGAATTACAACTTAAGCCACTAAAAAGGGGTATCAACGTATGGGGCTTCAGATGCAAGTGCCCCATAGCAGCTTCCCCACATACACAACATCACAGCAGGCAGAGAAGGGAAAGCATCCTCATGCCAGGAGTCCCAGGAGCTGCCTGGACCACACCTACTCATCTATACCTAAGCATCTCTGGCTGACAAGGCAGTAGGAAAGAGCCTCTGCCTGGTTGAGCTGTGCAGTGTGAACTGCCTAGATTCTTTTCCCATTATACTGTGAAATACAAAAGGGAATAAACAAATAAATAAAAATTCCACATTCCAGGGGAAAAAAAAAGACAAAAGCCTATTTTGGGCAACAAAGGTCCGACTTTTCAAAATGATGGATCTGTGGTCTTTGCAAGGAAGCAGCCTTGCAATGCGCAGCCCACATTACAGCATTCTGAAGCTATTCATGCCAGTTTGCCAATGCTGGTATTGTGTTTGTGTGCTTGGTGCTTCTGGGCTACTCCAGGATTTTCCCCGGTGCTGACTGGACACATTCTTCTCCAAGTGAAGAAGGGGTTGATCCATTGCCTCAGGCTGAGGGGAAATGTAGATAATTGCTTCTCAGAAACATCAACAGTGTTTCTGAATCACTGGGGGGGAAAGGCTTGACCCTGCCCTTCCATCCAGTAGACCACAACAGCTATACCAGCTCAATGCAGCTGTGTAGTGCCTGGTATTTATAAGGAATGTGACATTTACATTCCGATATTTGAAAAGCATAATGTCCAATCTGTTCAAAGACCTGCTTTATTTGATAAGCATTACTCTTCTTTCCAGTTGGCTTTGGTGCAGGCCACCCAGCACCACCATTTACTCATGTGCAGTTGCAGCAAGGGGAGCCACAAGATCTCGTCCCCAGAAATGCCCAGGCCCATCCCCTCCCTGGATCACTCCCACAGCTTTCTTAAAGTAATGGCAGCTTTTCTGATCATAAACAGTTAAAAACACCCAAGCATCAGAAAATCGACAACAGCGGTACCTTCCAAAATACAACGATAATAGATTTTGTCCCCGCCCCAAATTCCATCTGCATTCCATCTACAGGGTGTCTGCACCCACGGCTCTGCAGCAGCGGCAGAGAGATGTGCTGGAAAAGCCTGGTTTCAATTTTATGTAAGCAGTGGCATATTTCCACTTGAAAAATCCTGCTGTTTGACAACAGCATTTTGCCCCCTACCAAATAGAGCCCTTCAGGTTTTCCAAGGTATTTTGTAGACATGAAGGAAGTTTAAAAGAAAGTGATAATCATCCCTAACACACAAGGAAAAGAAGCCCCCAGTAGACAAATCAAAATTACTTACAGATAGATTAGAAAGGAGCCAAGTGGTGACTTTCCCTGGATGGATTAGCATGAAGGAAAAAAGCTGCTGGGAGCCAGTTCCCACGATGAATGAATGCAGAGGAGGGAAAAGGCCAGCAGCCAGAGGATCCACGTTGTGGAGGGCTGCTGGAGGCACTCTCTAACCAGACCTCTGGGAACTCTGCAAGGAGTGTGCTAAGATACCACAGGCCCTGATGTCTGTTTGCATACTGTACTGAGCTCCAGCAATCCATCCTATTTGAAGGAGCCAACCTACTCAACTTGTTCTTTGCGACAAATAAGCTGCTAATGCTCAAAGATAGCCACCTTTAAGGTCAGTGGTTCTCCTCTATATACATGCTTTCCAGGAAGGCGAGTGCAAACTATACAATGGCATCTACATACTGAGGTCTTGTTCCACCAAGCACACCAATAGACAAGGGTAATGAAATCAATTAGATCCACATCCAGGACCCTCCACGCTCATCTGTATAGGAAAGCAAATGCATCAGTCTCTACTTGCAGACATTGCTGTTGCTGCAGTTTAATCATCATGGCGGTGATCAGTTGATGGTTGGACCTGATGATCTTAGAGGTCTTTTCCAGCCTTATCATTTCCATAATTAAAGAAAAATATATGCACAGGAAGTACTATATTATGCTCTCCTTCAGATACTAAAATATGCAGTAGTAGTACATACTAAAATGAGTGTGGCTGCACATGGAAGTGCAAACCAAATGAGCTATAGGGACGTTGCCTGGGTTAGCACACAGACCACACATGTCCTAGAAGTTGCAGTCTATCACTGAGTTCATAGCATCATTTTTTCAGGCACTAAAATGAAATGCCAACTCCAGGATAGCCTAGATTATATACGTGACAATAATTGGAAAGGGGTGGGGGTTGGGGTATATAACCCAAATATGAAGTGAACTGAAAATGATTTCACAGATTCTGAACTAGAAATGGTGTCTGCTTAGATAGACAGAAGGCACAGAGAGGAAAATGACCTTGTGCTGCATGACAGAGTGATTCATATGTATGAAAAATACCACAAATTATCAGCTACTAGGAAAAGAACTGTATTGCAAATGTAGCTCAGCCTCCAACATCTAACTCAATCCTAGTTGTAAAATGAGAAAACACGGACAAAATAAAGTCAGTCCCCTTTCTGAACTTGATCATTCCCCTCCTGATAAAAATGTAGCAGCGCACACAGCAAGAGCTCCAGGACTCCAGGATGTATAAATCAGTAAAGCTCTACTGTCACCATGGATGCTGAAAGTTAATGGATTTTTGCATCAATTGCTCTTTCTCTCAAAAAAAAAAAACAAAACAAACAAACAAAAAACCTGCATACACTGATCTCCTCTGGCAGCATGCACGCAAGTGCACATGCATGGCCATATGCATACTGGGATGAGATTCACAGATCCACTGTGCTACACCACTGAGCACCTGAACTGAGTGTGTCTTAGCTCTACCCTGCAGTGGTCCTTTCCCAAGTGTCCAGAGGAAAAGATCGTTTGGATGACTGAGTTGGAAAAAGCTCTTCTTCAATTTATGCAACAAAGATGTTTTCTTCTAGGGAGCTATAATCTGCAAGACTAAAACTTTCACTTTCCAAACAGAGCTCAAATTCCTGCCCTTGGCACAGCATCATAGAGGACTTGCTTTCACTCACATGGATTAACTCTCTCTGAACAGCTTACCAAGGTAATTGGCACAGCCACTCCTTTTCTTCAAAGCTTGCTTCTGCTCACCTATTTTCTTTCTTCCTCCAATGAGTACATAATGAGCAATAGCGAGTACCTAAAGCATAACAGTGACTTTAATTACCACCGCATCAACTGGCAAGAGTGTTTTCCAAGATAATAACTGCCAATTAAACAAAACAAGTAAATTCATGGCACAGTGCTGTATAAAAGATATCTGTAAGCAAGCTGCCCCGTGTACCAGACACAGTTCAGCATGCTGCCACATGCTCTGCCTCCCTCCTGAGAAAGGAGACACAGCAGCCCAGGAGGACTGCGTGCACACAAGGCCACCACGCACCCAAACTACAGGTGAGTTACTGCTCCCCATCACTTTCTATGGGCAAACCTAGATTCACATTCTTATCTGCATGTATCTGTACAACTTACATTGGTTAAGCCCAATATATTTCATTCTACTGAGCAAATAGCTTCCATTCGCGCTAAAGCTACTCTTTATGAACTTGAAAGTTTTTGATAATGTTTAAAAAACTGTTAACTCTGTTTTCTGTTTTAACTGCTGCTGCTATGATTTGCAATTTCATAATCTCATAGTAATTTTTTTCCTTTTAAACTCCAGGGAATTGCTTTGAAAGATGTTCGTTTGTCTGTAGAACTTAAAAAAGAAAAAAGCTTTCCTGGTTGGAGGGAAAAGCCTAGAAATGTGAGATGAGTGTAAACTATCACTATGAAAATTTAATAGTAAGGCAAGGGCATCCTTCACTCACATACATCTTGCTAAAGTTTCTACTTAGAAACTGAACTTCACACTTTCTCTGACAAGTCGGAGTTCTCTGAGACTAGCAATATTTTCATGAACGTTCAGTATTTTCCCTAACAAATAGATGAGCAAGGTACTTCTTGAGAAGTATTGTCCCAACTGTTTTGACTATACTTGCATACTAGACCTTTCATTTTGAACACCTATCTAGTTGTATGCAAGTAGTCTCTCCAGCCTTTAACTGCTTACTGTGTCTCCTCCGTTTGGAGGAAAAAAGATGGCAGAATTGAGAGAAACTCTGAAGTCATGCAGTTTAGCACAGCCTCCCATCAGCAATTTTCAAAGGACAGCTCAAGCAGCCTCTGGATTTTATGCTTGAACAAGCAGGTGTGCAGAGGATCCTGATGCCACAGCTCATGAGGAAGCCAGATCATCTCCTGGGAGAACTAGGAGCCCAGTGCCCACTGCCCCGACAAGGGCACGCATGGCTCAGGAAGGCTCCCCTTGGTAATTTCCAGCCCACGCCAATTAAAAAGAAAGCAGATGATGGAAACAAGTTAAATGTCACTATTAGAAAGCACCTTCTTAATTTCAAGCACGCTGCTGAAGCTAGCATAGCAGCAATTAACGTGCCAGCCCTCGTAATTACAACACAGGAGCTTGTCTCCATGCTTGCAGCTAGCTCTTACTCCTCTCACATCCAGAGAGATCTTTTGCAGCCGTGCTCACTGACAACAGCATTCCAGGCAGCTCTGCTGCTCTGAGCAGCATCTTGTCCTGATTGAGGATAAGGACTCTGGGACACTACTGCAATGCATTAACAAAAGCACAACATGTCAGACAACTTGCTTTGGATGAACTGAGACAGCTGTAAGGGAAGGAAAGCAGCCAGCAGAAATTTTAGTCAAAGATAAAATGGTAATGAAGCCTGATCAGGGCCTAAAATCATTTAGATACTGACCTGATTGCTCTACAGCACTTTCTTTTCCTACATCACGCATTCAAGTCTCAGCTAGGCAACATGATAGCATGTTTTATAAGTGAACAGTCAGTTTCCACTGCAGTACAATACAAAACTCTCAAATATTCCTCTGCTTCAGGGAGGAATGCTCATCCATCAAACACCTTGGTGCCATCCCAGCTTGCCACACACTGCAATTATTCGCTTTGGCACAGTAGATCTCCAGGCAGGCATGCTCTTACTTCCCCCAGCAACAGCATTGATAAAGGAGAGCATATAGGTTATAGCAGTGTTGGGCCTGCATTCATTTATTCTGAAAGGAATGGGATGTATATGCCCAGTGCTATTTCTTTTCTCAGTAATGTTGTATTACTGCTCCCTGCTTTTCTTGCCTTGAGAAGGCACAGTGCTGAAAACGTACCTGGCCTGGCTCCCCAGTGTGTAAAGAAGAAACTTCAAAAGAAAACCTTTCGATTTCCACTTTCCTGGGGCTCCTTCGCATGCAGGAGCCACTCTGGATCCCAATTATTACCAGCTCTGCATTTCCATGTATGCATGGCTGGCTGCAAATCCACATTCCCCAACATGGTACAAGTTATAGCCACCATGAGTTGCCTCCAGTAATTTTCAAGGCAGGGTCTGTCAGAGAAGGTAGAGATATGGAAAAAAACACCGCCTTGCTGTGTGCAAGCCTGATCAGATGTTTCACTGCCCCAAAGTGGGCAGAAGATGACAGTATGAAGTGCTGGAGCCCTGCATGCCCTAGGGGAGACAGGGAGAAATTCTCTATCTCTGTTTCACACACATTTTCCAGCATTTTATGCTTATAGGGCAGCTGTTCTCTTGTCTAGTGGAAAGCTTAGAAATGCCTAATAAAGAGCTTGTTCATCTCCAGTCCTTGTTCCAGCAGAGATACAATTATTAAAGCAAATATTTAAAAAGACAAGAAAGGAGGAAAAACATGCAAGTAAAAAACAAATTAATTTTCCCATAAGGATATGCTTTCAGATGTGCTTGCAGCACTGCCACCAACTCCTTAAGTGTTCTCTGAGATGTCGACTGGAAAGCTACCAGAAATAAAGCAGTGCAAGCAACTTTTGAGATGGCTAAGATGAACAAGATTGTCCTGTAAAGAGAGTTTTCTTACAAATCCCAGTTCAGACCACTGAATTGCTAACCAGCCTGCTAAGAACTGCTGCAAGCCAGGGCTAGGGTACAGCTCCAGGTGCTGTAGACCAGCACTTTCTGAGGCACAACACCAGCCCCTCTGTTGGCCAAGGAGATGTTAGGGCTGGGACTGAAGGAGCCAGACCCACATGGAGCAACACCACAAGCCCAAATCCCAATTGCACAGATAACTCAAGGTTTGGAATAAGGCATTACAACTTCAGGCAGCATACTGGGTCTCAAAGCATCACTTCTGCTTGCACCTACAAGTATAGCAGGTCCCCACCGAACTCCAGCTCCTTTGCATCACACTGTCAGCCTGTGAAACACAGAGGGCCCACAGAAAACAAGACCAAAATGAAAGCCCAAACACACATAAAGATAATGACTTCACATGTTCAAGCAGTAAGTACAACTCAAAGGTTTGATCTAATAATTCCTGTTCCTATTTGTTTTTTTTCCCTTCAAGATTTCAGTGAAATTTTGACTGATATGTAGAAAGAACCATTTTGAGATAAAGAAAATTCTGGAAATACATAATCACTTTCTTTGAAAGTATTTAGACCATCTCTCCTGGGAAGGACTGTATCAAGGTAAGGAAGGTAACAGGTCTACCTGAAATTGGGGAGGGGGGGTAGGGGGTCAGGAACAGCAACATGATAGCTCTGGAAAATAAGCAAAGGCTCCAGAATGTTGCAAGGCTGATAGATGAAAACTTGATTTAACTGTGGCTGCAGATTTTATCTTGGATTTTATCATTAGTAATAATGAAAGTTGCTGAAGCCTTCTTTATGTTTTGTCAGTATCACCTTAACCAGCAGTTCCTGAATTCATCAACATCAACTGATATTTTTTGCCCTGGGACAAACATCTACTGTGGTAGTTTCTAGCTTTGGCACAGCAACACATCATCTCATACGAAGGGGAAAAAAAAAAAAAAAAAAAGACCATTAGCTAAAAATACCTGAATGAAAACAAAAGTATTTCAGGCGCTGTGTTATTACCCTCCCTTCCTTTTCTGTGACCCCATTTTTCTTTCCTGTGACCACTGAGATAACCTCTGATATTTGCATAACAACTTTTTCCTCCCAAAAAGAAGTGGGAGATATTTTCTTGAATTACATTTGTGAAAAACACAGTCTGATTGCTTTGTTGTTGTTAACAGTCTAGCCAAAGTCTATGAAGACGTAGGGAAAATAGCAAGAGGCCAACTAAAATGACCACAAATAAAAACACAGTGGCAGTCCATGCTGTACTTTTCCCTCCGCATTTTCCAGAAACTGCTAATTAAATCCAGTTTTAAGCTAGGGTGGAGACAAGCCACAGAAACTCCCAGGATGAGATAACACCAGTATGTGATTCGGGAGAAGTGGATCATCAATCAGCCAGACTTGTAATGAGGATATCACCACCGTGTGCACACAAGCATTGCACAACACGATTGCCCCAGAGCACCCTGCCCATCAGCACCCTTCTGCTGAGCTGAAGTTAGGACCATTCCTCCAGTCTCATTCAGAGCTTCCACCTTGATCTCTCAGCCTGCCTAAGTACAGTGCCAGCCAAATAATTTAGGGGCAGAAATAACTGTTTTGTGTGAAACACGCTCCAGCACACAAGCCTGAAAAGCAGTACCAGATGCTTTCATGGAGAAAAAAAAAAAAAAAAGCAAAAAACAAACCTGCATCCTCTCTTAAGGGAAAAAAAATAATCATATTGGGAGAACTCACCTCCAAATGCAAGTCATCTTTAAAAAAAGGATACTTTAAAGAAGAAAAATCTTCAGCTTAGTGTACTAAATATGTAAACTCTTAAGGGTTTCCTAAGCAGTCTGTTAGGTATCCTGCACAAATTTGCTGGATAAAGAATCCTAACATGCTTCATAAAAAGCCAATCGAAGAACACACTGTGTTATTCTGCACAAAAATTAAAAGCTTTCAAAATACGTTTAAATATAAGAATGTAGAAAAGCAACAGTGAATGCGACTCTCCGTATCCCGTAGGATGGCAGGAAGATGGAAGCACTCTTTCAGCCCTTGCACAGCCAGTGGCTCACTGCAGCACATCTCAGCATTTTACAATGCAAGTTCCTTCCAACCCAAGATATTCTGTGATGTTCTTTGACAATGCTCTGTAAAAAAGTAAAATCCACTGAGTTGGCAAAAAATGCTTTCACTAAACTCATGCAAGATGCAAAAATAGTACTTTTTGGAAGAAATTCAAGTGGATCTGGCATGTGTCCAACAACAATTAATACATTGAATTCTTGGGCAGCTAAATAAAGCAGCTTCTACCCACTGAACTTTCAGGAAATGGCATTATAGAAGGCTAAAAAAAATTGGCTCCGTCAAAGACTATGCATTCTATTTTCCCCAGTACAGTCCATTCTATCCTCCCTTTTCCAAGAGTATCTGCATTTAAATTCATTTTGAGGTGGTTTGGCAGTATGAACTACAGCACACAATTCCTCTGTCTATTTTATCTATATGATTGTTACCATTCAGCTTTCTAGGCATGTCTTCTTAAAGTGTCTCTACAGACATCTAAGGAGAGGGAGCAGCAAACACTGTGTTATAAGAGAAGCAAGCCAGCACTCTCCTGTAAGATCCTTTTATTCATTTCCTTTAAGAAAAACATAGCAGCTGCCCCACATCTTTGTGTAAAACTACAGAACTCTATGACTTCACAGCACCAGCACTGGGCAGCCCACCACAAGCACCTGCCTCCCACACAAGCAGTAACCCTGTGCAGAGCTGGGTGCTCTCTTCAAGCTGGCATGCACCCACACCAGCCCTAATAGCAGCCAACACTTGTGCCTTCAGCAAGGCTGCTGACACTCATCCTCTGCCCCACTGCTGCTGGATTCAAGCCACAGCTCTGCCTTCAACAGAGATAACTCTGCCTGTATTGGGAACGGACTTTTGGGATTACAAGAAAAACAGTTCTGTGGTTTCAAACTGAGGCATCTCAAATAAAAGAACCAATAGGGAAGGCTGGGAACAAAGTAAAAAAGACACAGCTTTGCGTGTCACTGAGTTACTGTACTTCAGACAGCAGATACTTCATAGGTAACATGGACAACCATTGCAAAAAATTAAGTTGTAATACCTAGTGGACCAGAGGGCAGAAAGAAAATCTGAGCCATCTTAAATCAGTGTAATCTCATTTTCCAAGCACCAATTTCTGATAATTTCTTTTCCTATTTTATTCAATATTCAAGAAATTTCTTTCTAGCATCTTCCCCACACACTGCTCTGCATATCAGTAGCATACAGAGCATGTCTGGGATGCTCTGATTTCCATGCATTAGTACCAGCAGGTAATTCATCTTTCACAGAGCTGTAGATGGCTGAAATTGCATTCCAAGGAAGCATGCTCCCTTTAATAAGAACAATCAAATGCTATGATTTGTAGGAAGTAACTTTTTCCCCCGACCTTTTTATTATTGGCAAAATGTCAGCAGATTATTAAAGTGCAGGGAGCACAGTCTATGATAAATAACCTCGCATTGCTGCATATCAGACCCAACACCCCCCTCCTCTGTGTTCAGGCATATACCTTTGTTTTCCAAAACAATTCTGATTTACAAAGAATTACAGATGACTGATAGAGTCTGAGCACTGAGTGAAGTACCGCAGGTGACACGATTTGCACAGCTTCTGCAAGCCTACACAAGGTGGGAAAAGAAGCCAAGTAGAAGCAAGAAAGCAACCTTACTTCTGTATGTGGCAGCTGCAAGACCACTGCTGGCATAACACATGCTATCTGTGTGTGAAATGCACCGCCATGAAAAATTGGAAAAGACCCCCCAGAAAACCCAAGGCTGTCTTCAGTTCTTAAATCAACTGCACTAAGAGGCTGAAAACGTTCAACCTACTTACTTAATCAAAGACACTTAAAGCATCACCTGATCATAGACTGCAATTCCTTAGAGAGAAAACGTCAAAGCTGGAAAAATGAATCTAGAAAGCAAGCTGGATTGAGAGAAAAAGCACATTGTAAAGATAATTACCCTTCACATATCTTACTGAAGAGTGTAAAAGAATTGCCAGCAGATATTAAAATGCACTGCGTGTCTAAGATACACAAGTTACTAAATTCAAGGTAAGAATCCCAGGCTAAAACACTGTAGCTTGCAGATAAATTCAAACGAGATCAATAGTGTTGATAATCCTGACTCTTTAAGAAGAAAAAAAAAAATTAAGAGTCCAAAAAACAAACTGCAGCCTTCCAATGTGAACCCACTTAGCCACCATCCAAGCACACCGCAGAAGAGCTCTCCAAGCACCATGCTGTCCTTCTCCAGCTTCCTGAGTGCTGCACCTCACTGCACTGTAAGCAAGCAGCATGGCAGCCTGTGGTGGACAGCTTGTGCTGCTTGGTAAATGTTTCCAGCCTCTAAGGACTACGTTTATTCTCCTCTTAATTATTCCAGGGTCCTATTCCAAAATCAGCGTGAAGAAAAATTTCCTGACTAACTTCTGTAAAATAATTTTTTTTTATATAATTTCATATGCCGTTTCTTTCATAGATGCTCAAAACTAAATGGTATAATATTTACAGTATTGGAAGTCTCCCATCTGTAGTTTGTCTCAGAGACTCACTGAGCCAATGGCTTATAGCACAGTAGGGCTGCCCATTAAAAATAATACTGTATAATTCCAGGCTTCCTGCAGGCATCATCTGTATGTGCAGTTCCAGTCACGTTAGAAACATTATTAAGAGCTACAGTATTTAACTCACCATTTAATTTTTACTTGACATTAAATGAAAGCAAAGAGAATAACTAAAGCAGCAGTGGGGAAATAAAATAAAAGATAGAGCTGAAGATTTCCCACTAGCTTTATCTAGAAAGTAAACAAGCATTCTCTGCCTTGAACAGAATGGGCAGGCAAGGCCAAAAAACCTAGAAAAGAGATCAGACTCTATTCAGGCCCTGCCTTGTAGGTCAGCAGAACAGGAAAATATAAAAAAAACAACCACTCCAAAACTGACTTGGCATTCATCATTTTTTCCAGTGCAGAGATACAGGGATGCAAGTTATCTCCCCACAGCTACACAGTGTTCATGACAGAGGTAAGAACAACCTGAATGCAAAGCCAAACACTTCAATCACAAAAACTGTCCTACTTGCATTGCCTCAGCCTGTATCCAGAAGTACAAAATCACTGGGAGAAGAAAGAGACGAGAGTATTTCTCAGGAACGCTTGTAACCCACCTAGAAGCACTCAGTAGTAGTGGCACAGCTACACTCCCTGTGTAAAGCTCTCATGTTCAGTCCAAGCTATTTGGAACGAGGGTGTGAACTTCTGGTACTCAAAATATTCAGCTTTCTGAATCAAGTAGGGCTGACGCAGACCCTCTGTTGAAAGAGGCAAAAAAGTCCCGTGTTGCTTAATGCTTTTTAGATGAGGGACTGGAGTGCACAAGGATGCAATTCCCACACCGCCTCTCCCCTGAGAGCGACTGGTTCACATCCAGCTCAGAGCAGAAATGTCAAGCACCATCATGTGCACTCCTGATAGACTTGGAGAGGTAAGGGAATAGGCTGAGTGCAGCTCCCAGAAGACGAGTACACAAATAGGACAAGTCCCTGTGGATCAGCCTGGCAGCGCTCCGAGGAGAACCGCAACAGGAGCAGGCAGAGGGAACGCTGCAGAAAAGTGGTGGCCAGGACCCCGTGGTGCAGAGGTGAATTAGCAAGAGAACTCACTGCGGCTTCATCTTGACAGCTTCAACTCCTTTAGACCCAGTGAAGACTCGCTTCAAATAAATTACTTTTATCCACAGGGAGAAGCAGGGTTTGTAACAGCAGCTCCAAGCAGAACACGGCAGTAAGCTACACCTCACTCTGCAGCACAGGCAAAGTAAGGAGAGATGGAAGCCTGTAAGGAGCCGTGCCACAATACAGCACTGTCAGAGCTGACTCCTGCAGCAGCAGCACCCTGCACAGTGCCCCTGCTCACCCCGCTCCAGGCTCACCGTGGAGCTGCCTCTGGTTCTTCACTCTGTACCCACTGCCATTTCACTGGGAATGTCTGTAGCTTCCTCCCACAAACTGCTGCAGCCCTGAGGTACAAATAGCAGCAAGGTCTTCTAGCAAGGCCTAGGAGACAGCACTGAGCTGGGAAAACTAAGTTATTAAGGACCACATTGGTGCAGGTTTTCGTTTCGGCTGGAACAAAACTTAAATCTCTCTCCCTGCCACGGCTATGGTAATACCACACAACTACTCATTATCCTTATCTTAACTAGAGAAGCCCCTTTCAATTTAGCACTTAATGTAATTATAGCAAATTAAATCGCGTTCAGAAAAAATCTTGTTTTACCAGAGCTATTATATTACCTCCACAAAACTGTCAGTTAAAAGCTATTAAACAATGGGAGTTAGTATCTACTCAGCGAGCAAAAGAGTGAGTTATTAAACTGAAATTTGTTTAAATTCTATTTCCAAATTCAATACCACATCTCCAAGGGAAAATGGTAGACTCTCAGTGGCAGCACGGTGACCCTGGCAGTACTGAAACACTTGAACACCAATTCTCTGTTCTTTCATATATTATTTATTTTTAATATGAGGATTTGCATTTCACTAAATACGGCAAACAATTGCCTTTGTCCTTTCAGCAAAATTAGCTCTGGCTAGAGATGTACTGCTGACATAAAAGACACAGAACAAAAGCAGCTGGCTGCCATGAAGTCAAGTGGAAAAAACACATTGACTTCAAGGGGTTCAGAATGTCAAAAACAGCATGGGAGATGAAGTCAGGGAAGCCAAAAGGCCATGTGCATTTACATGTCACCTGAGAAACATATGATAAGCGGTAAAAGCTTGAAGAACTGGGTATTCCAACCACTGACTCAAGCAAAAAGGTTCCTGTTTAGAGTAGTCCTATTACAGTCAATGTGATTTCATTTGTGAGGACAAATTGCAGATATGGATTTCACGCCTATGCACATCTGTAGCACGGAAGACTGAAAATTGCAAGCAGAGATTTCTGGAAGCACAGTCTGTTTAAAGCAATTCATTTCTACACTGCTACCCAGGGGGAGGTGGATGGGAGTGAAAATAGGCAATACATCTACAAGAGGTACCCAAGAAAGGTAGGTACATCTCAGTACGGTCAGTTTGTGTTCTCATGAATAATAAATGCTAGATTGTAATCTTTGAATTGATATTAGAATTTTAACATGGTGCAAGCATACCAGACATAGGGAATAAAATGTTAAGTAGGAAGTATATTTATCATATCTCTGTTCAACAATTGAAAGAACGTTACCAATAATTAGCAGCAGACACTAAAACTGCTTTCTGCTAACCATAGATGTCGTTGGTCACAGCGAGGTTGATATTAATGCAATAAAGTCAGATGATGACAGCTTTACAGCAGAGAGCAACATACTGGACATTTCTGGGAAAAGAATCTTTAGCACCATGGGGATTATTTGGGTTAAATGACTTCTGAGTCACAGCTGGTTCCCACCTGGTCTGTATCTCCCTTTTATTTCCTCATGAGGAGAGAAGAGGAAGAAAGTGGTACTGCTGCAGCCGCTCCTCTCTCCTTTAGAGTTAATACCCAGTATCTTGCTGACACAATGAGATTTGTCTCATTTGTATTACAGAATAGCCTAGCCAAAGCCAAGGCCACATTGCCACATTGTGTGAACTTACAGAATGCAGACCTTGACACAAAGGAACCTGTAATCCAAGCAGACACAAGCCAAGACAAAAAAAGACAAGAAAGGAATGCAGAGGCAATGCGACATACCCATGGCCACATACTTTATCAGGGGCATTGTGGGCAGGAAACACTGCCACACTTCTCAGATATGCTCATGGCTATGGCATCCTCCTGGATTTGCAGCACACTCCACCCTCTTGGAAGAGCAAGCTTGCAGCACCTATGCTGAGGTTCTACAAGCCAGAACTTGAATGCCAACTCAGAACTCAGGCTTGGTTTATGCAGCCTCTAGCCCTGTTCAGGCAGAGCTGCTGGAGTCTGCTGCAGTGCACAGGTGGATGAACAAATGAGGAGAGGGTACTGCAATGTGCCTCCACAGCCTGCACTCCAGAGAGAATTTTGGGTGATAACAGAAGAGTAATTACAAGCAACAAAACCTGTGTATCATCAGTCACACCAGCAACATGGGTCCTGTTTTGCATTCACCAACCCTGAGCTAAAAACAAACAAAATCCCAAAACAACCCGTTTATATATATTTTCAAATTACATATTCTTTTCACAGTGGTGCAAAGAGCAAGACAAGGAGGTTGGACCAAATTAACAGACATTAAGACAGTGTTTTTAAACCCAACTTAAAAGCACAAAGATGGTTTATTTCATGCCAAACACGCCTGTGCCCTGCTCTAGGCTGATAATAGGGAGTACCATGGAAGGCACCTTATTTTACTGCCTCGCCCACTAGTGCTGCTGTAGGTATGGAGCATTCAGTGTTCGCAGAATGCCCTCATAATCCAAGTGAGGATTTACTACTTTATGGGGAAAAAACACTGATATAGCTCAGACTTGAACTATCTTTGACCCACATACAAAAAAATGTCATGAAATGATCCGAAGATCCAGATTTCTTTCCTCAGTAAGGTAAGGGGGAAAAAATATTCACTGTATCAGCAACTATCAGGCTTGCAGCATTGTGTGAGCTTCTATTCAAAGCAGCACAGCAAGAAGCAGCAGAAAGATTCATTTTATAAAATGTAAATCTCATCTATTTGCAGCCATGCCAGGAGCTTACCAGAATAAACCCCACTGGCCCAGCATTAATCCCAGTGGCAATTTCACATCTGACTTCCAGGGATTTTACAGATGAGCCAGCGGCGACTCCCTGAGCAAACGGTGTGATGTTTGATAAATTGTCAGAAAGCCTCATCAGCTCCCTCTACTACATAAAAGTGATTCTCTCCTGATGCTGGAAATCATATTAAAACACACCAAAATAGTTGTGTGCTTTTTTTTCTTTTCCTTTTTCTTCTGCCAAGATTACCCATGGTGAGTATTAGCAACCCACACCACGCTACATAGCAGAGCTCCCTTCCTCTCCTCAACGGGACGTGGCAATTGTTCACTGCAAGGAAAGAATTCCCCGTAATTATAATCTGAAGAAAACAAAACGATCAAGCGGTGGTACGCTGGTGTAAGTTTTGCACTCTTAACTGACATCAAACAACGCAAGTAACAAAAGCCAAACCGTCTCTGCACACTGAAGGTGGGAAGGAGAAGCACCACATGAGCACTTGTCTGGAACAAACCGCATTGCCATGGAACTTAAAGTACCTTTTAGAACAGCTTCATGTTTCTGCTGTGAGAAAACTGAAGAGCTAGCTAGACCCAGCTTCTGTGATTGAAATGTTGTGCTGGGATGAAGAAGAGCAAACTTCACATTCAAGCTTTCCACTCAACACCACAAAATGAGACGTTTCATCACTCGGTGCCTCTCTCTCCTGCCTTAGGAAGACAAGTATCAGGTCTGCTTTTATCCTAGCCTTTGCTGATCGGTTTTGACAGAGTATCCTTTGGGATGCTGCTACAGTAGCACCACATTTGGGGAATACACACAGAATTGCCACTGCGTTATTCCTCGAGGGCACAATTTCGCATTGATGGGTTCGCTGACAGATGAGGCAGGACGATGCAGGCAGACTTGCTCCACGAGGCCTTGCTACACACATCCTGGCTTACTGAGAACCTGGGTGTTTCTCTCTTGGCTTTAGTCAAAAGATTTGATGTTGACACCGTAATCATAAAAATAGTAACAACTTTGCAAAAACATCCAAATTCACACAGCCTGGGCAAGGAGTTTAACGAAGCTCAGGCAGAAAGGTATCAAGACTGCCAGCATATCAGGGTTGCAGAGGTTGGCCTGAGACGCAGCCACCGGTGACACACCATCAGGCAGGAAGCCCAGGAACACACCTACAAGCAATGAGAGGAGCCTTTCCAATCCAGTGGTTTGATTTATGCATGTAAAAGTCCTTTGGTACAAAAGGAGCATAAAGGAGACAATGGCACAATTCCAACTGCAGCTCTCTGAGAACAACAACACTAGCTGAGATTACAGAACAAGAAATAGGCCTGAGACGTTTCTCTAGGTTGCAAATCCAACCACAAGTAGCTGGACTATTCTGACTTGAAAATAAGCCCTCTTTTCCCATTTCCGTCCTTTCGTGATCAAGAGAAACCATTTAAGAGTAACTTTCATCAGTCTGCTGTCAGCTGCTACCCATTTTGCAGAATATCCACCTCTGACCCCGTGGTCTTTTTGTATTAGACACAGTACGTACAGCCTAAAGCAAGCAAAAAGCCCCTACATTTTGAAACAGCGCTCTATTCAGGAGTCTGGGAATTAGTGAAGTAGTCTCACCTTTAGAGTCCCTCAGTGATAATACTCCTGACAAGCAGACATTACTTCAAGAACTTTTTGCTACTCCCAGGCTCACCTGATCTACACGCTTGGCAGAGAGCGTCAACAAATCCATTTTTCTCCAGCCACCTCCAGTGAGAAGCAGTGGGCAGAGGCACTTCAGCGAGGAATGGCAGAGCTGCTACTATTTGAAGGCTGGCTTAAAATATACGGCATGCAAAGATGCGCTGTGTCCAATTAGCATCACAGCAGAAGCACATGGGTAATAGATTTTACAGGCTGGAAAATTGTTCTTGAAGAGTAACCAATGAATGCTGCCCTGGAGAAGGCAAGCAGGTACAATCCCTCTTGCCTTCCAAGAGGCTGCAAAATGAAGGCAGTGTGTAGCCAGGTCTGAGGAGAACCACTTCACTTGGGATCTGAGACTGAGTCCTCAGCAGCTTATTTTGGGAAGATCTGGGCAGGGCAAATATTGCTCCCCAGCCCTCTACAGAGACTCAGCAGCTGCTTATCAAAGGCTGTTTTTCAGGTTGGTTGTCTCCTTCCTCCTCACACAGCCAGCACAAACCACGGCGCTGAGGAGGTCAGAACCTGTTATTTAGGCACAACCTGGTATAGTTAAGTGCACCACAATCGCGCTGCTCCACAAGCAGAGCCGTGAGCTCCACGTGCAGCAGCAGCACCTGGATGAATCTGCCTGGTCTCCACTGCCTGGTGCTCTGCAAAGCACAGCACAAATGCCAGCAGCAAGTCAGGAGTCTGCATGGGGAGTAAGCAAGCCCAGCCCCAGGCTGAGACAGGCTGGTGGAGCAGGTCCCTTTCACTCCTGCTGAAACCAACACGTATTTGGCATTTGGATTGTCTGTGCCTATTCCCTGAGCTGCTGCTTGTGTTTCCTTCACCTTAGTAACCATGGTGGGAATGCACAAACACCTACAGTGTGCTGCCAGAGACGTCTCCCATTGAAGCGTGGAGGCGTGAGGAGCAGCATTTCTGACTGAGAAAGTACTGTACTATTAACGTTCCAAAGGCAGGCAGGCCAGAAGAAACACTAAATGTAGCTTTTTCCTGAATAAAACAGCGAGGTCAAATAGCACAAATCCATGCAGCTGCAGAGGGAGCTCTGTGCTCCATGGCTCAGAGCAGCTGACATGCTTCACGGCAGTCTGAGTTTTGCCTCTTAAGCCCCTGATCCAGTCCTAAGCAACCTTCTGCACCAGTGACAGTCTCTCAGTGGCTGCCTGAGGACAACAGGTCCCTTAGACATGAAGCATGGCTAACCCAATTCAGACTGGCATAACTAAAATTTCTATGCTCTGCAAATGTACTCTGAGCAAGTCAAGTCTGAGCTGTGATCTGAACGTAGCACGCGATGCTCCAGACACTGTCCATTACAGACTGTGGGAACAGCCTTTCCCTAGAGGCATCCAAGACTCCCAGCTGCAGTGCTGCACTGGACACAGAGCCCTTTTTCTCCTGCTGGAGACACAAAATCACCTCGCTAAGGTGAAATACCTAAGCCCAAGCTAAATACCTAGCCTGGCAATGGAAACTGAACCACCTGTACTGTACAAGCCTCCCTCCCACTCACCTGATGAATCAGTGTTGCAATAATGCACAGGGAAATTAAATTAAGTCCCATGGAAAGATTAGAGCAGTAAATCCTCCTTTCAGTTATATCCCTGCAACAGCATGATTAAATCATTCCTCAGATTTACACTGCCTGCTTCAGACCAGAAGAGGCTGCAGGCAGGACTAAGGCCTGGCATTTTTTTCCCCTTGAATCAAGGAATTGCCATCCCTGCCTCAATCAGCAGTGGCACAAAGTAAGCCCAGGTGTCTGACCACACCCCTTGGCTGCCCCATCTCCTGAGCCAGCTCAGCTGTGCCCTCCTCACCTGGCTCAGGGGCATCTGCCACTCTTGCATCAAAAAAGCTGACCACATACAGAGAGAAGCTGCTGAGTGTCTGAGGGCTCGCCTCCCTCCCTGTCCAGCACTCCACTGGGGAAACCTGCCTCCAAGGAGGACAGTTGGCAGCTGGGGACGCACACAGTGTGACAGCTGCTCACTGCTGTACAGACCCTGCAGAGAGGGAAGGAATATTTAGACAAGAAAGGTAGTACCATAGCTAGATGAAGCAAGGATGTAACTATACAGCTTAAAGGCATAACTTCCCTCCTCATTGTTTTAAACAATGGTTTCTCACTACTGCACTGTAGGTTTGTGCAGCATTTGAAAAACATGGTTGCTGATCCACCAGACAGCTAAGTATGTGCTTACATATTTTGTACTCCAGGAATACTGCCTCACTTCATTTAGTTCAAGCTAAAAGCATCTCCAAACTCCGATCTACAGTCCACCTGGTTTTCAGACAACGGCACATATGGTCCCCAGTCTACACACGTACCTAAAGGTAATTACCAGCCTCATTGGCACATAAGCAATTAATATCAGCGGAGACAGTCTCCCAACTGTTTCCTTACCACTCTGGAATAAATCCATTAAAGATGGGCCCGCCGACCAGAGGTGCCCATATCCATACCAGCTATGTCACCTTCAACACTCACCCCACACCATGCAGCCACACACCTCCACCCAGCTCTGCCACGCCGGAGTGCTGCACGGGGACACACCACGAACCCTAAACGGATCACAAACAGCAAATGCCTTTGCTTCCACAGCCCAGACACAAAGCACAACAGCGGCATTACCTTCTGGGAGCCCCCAGAGCTCAGCCTCTAACAGCGATCACTTTGCTCATACAGGCAGCGGGGTATCACGCAGCAGCCTGTCTGCGTCGAGGGTTCTTTTTAGGGGTCGTCTGGGGGTTGCTGGCTGTTTGGGGGCAGAGGCTGCGAGGCAGCCAAGCCACGGGTCGGAGGTTGGAGACCCGGAGCGCCTTACCTGGCCGGGGCGAGCCGGGCCCCGAGCGGCGCCGCCTTCAGCACGCCGCGCCCGACGCGGATCCCCAACTTGCCCGTCGCCTCTCAGCCTGCCTCTGCCGTACCTGACCAGAGGTAAGGTAACCCACGTCGTGCGACCGACCTCAAGGCAAGGCAATAATAGGCACTTCGGACCTCCTTCAAGAGCCCCTGATCG
>JAOWBP010010531.1:0-24989 GCA_028571105.1 Tragopan temminckii | reverse complement strand
TTTTTACTTTGAAGCCGGCATTTGGTGAACAGTGTAAAGTGGATTTTTTTGGTTTTTGCTTTATGCTTTTTTTTTTTTTTTTTTAAACTGGAAAGTAGTTGATTCTGAAGGAAGATTATCTGGAATGAGAATATTTTCAGCCAAACCTTTGTTCTGCTTGTATCAAGTAGTTCAGCTGAACAAATCTGGTTACTGTTTGTACTTCTTATTCACTTATTTAATGAAAGATGCTAGAGTAGAAATTTCTAGTTTGCGTTTTTCAATATGATGTATACATCTATTACAGCCATTGTATGTTTCTTCTTCACTGTTATGTGTTCTTTGTTAAGAATATTTATTTATTTTAATGGTTGGGGAGAAGAAACCAATTGGTCATCTTCTTTTCTGTGATCTGATGGAAGATTTAAAACAGCCTTGAAAATAAGAGTCTCTCTTCAGTAAATGAAGGAGTCTGGAGCTGAGGAATTTGTTTGAGAATGAGAAGTGGCCCTGTAAAGTAAGCGGAGTTATTTCTGAGTTCATTCTGCTTGGGAAGTTCCACTGAGCCAGGGACTGTGTGGGATGACCTGATCATCTCTTGTGCTAGAAATCATATGTTGGACAGTCTTAAATGTTTATCTATTAAATCACAAACTAACAATGACTGATTCTTTAAGCAAACCACTCAAAATTTGGAACACAGTGCGCAGATTTCTGTACCAACAGCTCCTCTATCTGGGCCTTCTTGATTACTTCTATTTTGTCCAAGTCTGAAGTAGAGGGAGTCAGGCAGTAGTAAAGCCAATTTTATATCTTCTTCCTCTCATTGTGTTTTACAAACTGAATGTAGAGATGTTATACACAAGTAATTTATTTGTTACTTAGGATTCCAGATGAATGCGTCTTCTTGGCCAATGTTTCTCTTACGAACTCTGAATGGAGCTGAAATGGCACCTGCGGCGTTCTTTAAGAAGGTAAGAAGAAAAGGACTGCTGGTATACATGCTTATATCCGTGGGTCTCTGGTTGCATTTTTTAGTGAGAATGCCAAGATATTGCCTATTGGCTGCAGCACAAGAAGGCAGCTGTTATTTAAAACTACTTTGAAAATGGATTGGCAAGGTACAAAACTAGAGAAGAAGTGGTCTGCTTCTGGTCCATTGGATGGGTATTTTCTTTTCTGAGTTGAAACTTTTAAAGTTTGCTGTGTTATTTAGAAAAATGTTAGCACACTTTTTGTGTCATGAATTGAAGACATGATGCCTTGTCTCACATTTCTTAAAAACATCATAATCATGTTGTGATTATGCACAAGAGTAAAAATTTTTTTTCTTGGAAAAGGAATCATTGGAATACAATAGTGCTTGGAAACATTTTGTTAAATGTTCTAATTGGGTGCATTACTCATCATTTAAAATCTAATGAGAAAGTTGTTGACAGTAGAAAAAGCTGTTCTGCCTGTTTTTTTTTAACCATAAAGTAAACTGTATTGAAACACGAAAATGTATATATAAAACGGTAGTAATATTAAAATGACATCTTCACTTTTTTTGTTACGGTGCTGTCAAAGATAATGGCTTCATTTCTGATACTATGAATGACATTTAAATGTATATCAGTAAGAGAGAGTTCATTTCAGACCTGCCGTGTTACTTACATGTTTAACTTTGTGTAGTTTTCTGAGGTGTGTTGAATCAAACTTCCCTGTGGTAGCCTATCAGCATGACTGAGGTGATTGTTTTTTTGGAGGCTGAGGTTCCTAAGGTTGATGTGGTAATTCAGGCTCTCTTGTGTCACCACCTCTGCACTGAGGGTACATTTTTGCTTGTTTTTTTCTTGTTGACTTGATTTTTGTTTCTCTTTTGTCCACTTGGAATTGGTTTGAGGCAGGCTTAGTTAATAGAGGCCTATAAATAATGTCCAACGCTAATGAATTTTTCATGGACTAATTGAGAGATGAGGCTTTTACCAGACATTTATCAGTCCCCAGAAATACCCATTCCCTGCAAACCTTCTCTTCTTTATTAGCGTGTGATAATTTCGCGTTAGTGCCTTTGCTATCCTGCTGCCCAGGCATAATGTGTTGGGTGCAACCTATTGCTTATGTAAATACTTTCAGCACAGCCTTGCTGTCACGGGGAATTTTGCTAATTATCCCAACTGTGTTTGTGGGAACAGAATCTAGATTTTTATAATACATGAGAGGAAAAGCAAATATGACACATCAGTGAGTTTCTTTGAATATCCATTGTAATGTTTTGATAGTACTAAGAAATAAGAATGTTGAAGAAAAAATAGAGGTTTTCTGACTTCTGTTTTTAAGGGATCATGAACATGAACACAAATATTCTACCAATCTTACTTTTGTAGGAACCACCCAAACCTGCGACAAATTGCTTTAAAGTTGGAATGAAACTTGAAGCTATAGATAGAAAGAACCCATACTTGATTTGCCCAGCAACCATTGGAGATGTTAAAGGAGATGAAGTTTTTGTTACGTTTGATGGCTGGAGAGGAGCATTTGACTATTGGTGCAGATGTGATTCTCGTGATATTTTCCCAGTTGGATGGTGTAGCTTGACAGGAGATGCATTACAACCACCAGGGAACAATGGTAAGATGGTTAATAATATTGCTTAATTGTTTTTCCCTCAATTACAGCAGAATTCTAAAAACCAGCTGGCTGTATGCAGATAAGAATGGAGATTTGATTTGTGAGTAGCTGAGCAGGGCGAAATATTGTTATATTTTCTTTATGTAGTTTAAAGCAAATAGGATAGTTTCTGGGAAGCAAGTTTCTGTGTTTGTAGCAACTCTGGAAATATTTTAGTTAATATTTTACTGTGAGAAGGGCTTCTGGTAATCTTGGAGGGGGGGAAGAGGTTGTGCTTGTGAAGAACCTTGGACTTAAGCTAGGTTTGCTGTTGGTATTACAATAGTTAAATGATCCTTTTTGACGGCATCAAAATATCCTCTGCAGCAGCACTTTATATTAAGCTAACTGCTAAGATTGTAGGTTTAAACTGTGTTTTTGAGAGGTTTTTGCTTCATACTCTCGAGTTCTGTCTCGAAGCTGCCTGTTCTGAATTTATCATTCTCATTTTTAAATTTATGGTTATGAGTATGCTTGGTAATAGAGTCCATTTAACTTGTGGCAACCTGGCTTTGTAACATTCAGCCACCTACCCTGGAAAAATGGGAGATTAAATAAAGAGGAATGTCCTGAAGGTAATTCCTCGTCTATTCTTGTCTTTCTGTAATGCAAGATTTTTCTGTCAAACTATTTGGGCTCTGCTACCTTTTCTCTCTTCAGATTTGACAGAAATTAAGATTTTTATAGAGGGGGCCATATTTTAGTTCAGTGCTTCAATATGGTTCACCAGAATAAGTTGTTCTAACAGCAAACATTTTCACAGCTGCTGTTAGGTAAGGAACAAGCAGACTGGTTCCAGCTCCCACTGAAGTAGAAAAGGAATAGAAGCAACGAGGCAAGAAATCAGTCATTCCCCCTACTTTTTCCTTTGTTATTTTTCTCAATCCTTTGCCAATGGGTCAAGAGTGTATGGAATATCTAGGTGATAAAGAGTTCCTTTCTTAGCTGCTTGTTTCCTTTGAGACCTTGCCCTCACCTGCCTGTCTGTAATTGCTGTCTGCAGTCATGGCCAGTAGATCACAGTAACTGTAATTTAGTTTAGCCCATGCTCCAAATTTGAGCCAGGGAGCAGTGATGTGTGTAGCAGTGCTGGCAGATCAAAGATGTGCAGGTACAAATCTGCGGTGAGAAGGGAGGGGAAAGTGAGGAGGAAGACAGTATACATTTGATCAAAATAGTGCGGAGTCCCAAAGTGACTACAGCCTCAATGTATCTCTGTTCCCAGTCTGCAAAGTGCATGCCTCAGCTTCTTCAGAAGGCTGACTTTGTCTTGAGGAGTCATGAATAAAGTCTGTTTTTATGATAAGTTAGTTTATGTCAACTGGGGAGAAATAAAAGGGATATATTCAAAAAGGGATGTACAAAAGGGATTGTGTAAATAGGTGATGCACTTTTTTTTTTAAGATACTTTTGTGACCATTTAAATTGCTGACTCCAATTGCATCTTCTGAAAAGAAGCATTATGAAATTGTTTAGTCTACTCCAGTTTCAGTGCTGGAAAATGAACAGTGTTTTGAGACAATACGTACAGCATTTCTCTTGCCTGATTGGTGTTTGATAGACATCAAAGAGTGGTGTAATAGTAAATTTGATTAAATATTCCAATTGTTCGGATACTAACGTGAACACAATTCTTGAGTATGCTGGAATTTGGTGAAAGGTGAAAGACCTACCCAAAGAACTCTGGATTCTATTGCTTTTTTAATGAAGAACAATAATGCTTTAGGCACTGATAAAACCCAACATGAGGTTGTTGCAGATGTTCAGTCAAAACTATAGAATTTTGAAGACGTGGTAGAAATGTGTGGCAGGGAGGTGAAGGTTAGGGATTTGGTTATTTGCAGTTCTAAAAGTGTGTCCAAGGCTAACTGCACTACGCTTAGAGTTTTCATAAAACTGTAGTTGTGTTCCTTTTTTTCCCCATTTGGAGCAGGAAGTTTGTTCTTTAAATTTTGCGTCATGAGAACATTATATGTATTTGTCAAATTTACATAGCTAGATGTAGTATTTTTTGCTCTCAGGTTGTTTTTCAGTTATTTGATTGCTTTTGAGCCATTAAAGAACTGTAATGATAGTCCTTTATTAAAATGTAAATAGTAGCTTCAAGGAGAGTGTAATCAGATCATTTCAATTCAGAAATATGATGAAGTTGTCAGGATTCTTCATTAAGTCACATTAACATTGACTACTTCTGTTAAGGAAGAAAGCATGGCAGATAATATATTGTAGGAATTCGCTTGAAATATTACAGTATCATTGTGGCCCTGACTTTTTTCCTGCCGATTATTTTAGTGTTTCTGTGTTCAATTACCACAGTAGAAAGTGAAAATAATTGACTGAATATGGCTTAGATTTCAGAGTGGATATAGTGGAAAATATTTTTGTTTTTTTATAGCTACTTTTTTTTTTTTTTTCTATGAGGCATTTAAACACGGTAGATCACAAAAAGAACTGAAAACAAAACAAATTTTAATCACGAAGCAAAAACAATATTCTGTAATCTGAGTATGAAGGTGATAAATTATGCTTTAAGTTTCATCCGTACGTATGACAACAGCTTCCTGCCATGAGACTTATATTTTTAATGTCTGAGACAGAAAGTGAGGTAATGGAGATGATCTGAAAATTAGGGAGCATTTTAATGCAATTTACTCTCTTAGCTACTTAGGATGCTCTGAGAGAATGTAGGACTTCTGTCATGGGTGGTTTTTAGGAACAGTTTTAACACAGACTTCTTAGATATGGATTAATTTATTTAAAACTAGATATGTGGTATATTTAATCTTTTTAGCCTTTTATACTCGTAATTGTCATTGGTGTAGAAAAATAAGCTTAGGAGCCTAGACACAATTAACAGAAGATAAAATGGAGAAGATAAATAAGAAGTTGTTCTGGACAACTCTTTGCAATGTTCAGTCCTTAATCTTCTTGTTGATGTTTTGTCCTTGTCCTTTTCATCAAATGTGACGGAGCAGATGTAGCTTGGTATGAGTGTATGTGCATAGTGGTGTGAAATGTAGTTGTTTAATATTTCTACTAGCGGAAGCTGTACATAGCTAGTATTGTAGTTGGCTTCCTTAGAAGTATCTAGATCAGTAGTAATTTATGTAGTATGTGGTTTGACAGCATTGCTTGATGTCAAGATGACCTGCTGGCCCACGGTTAATATTTTAAGGATGCAGCAGCTTGTTTTACTCCATGTTTCTTGGTCACGTAAGTGTTTTCATGATGACCTTTTGCACAGGAACATGAGTGTGAACTGTGGCGTGATAGCATCTGCTGGATGAATATGAAGGACCTCCTGCTCTGGGAGGCTTTTTCCAGTGGTGGCTCAAAGCAGATAGTTGAAGAAAAGCCTAACCACGTAGGAGAGAGGTTTTCAGAAGTATTCCTAGTATCTGGCAGTCTAGAACTCGCTAGCACCCATACCCCAGATAATGTCTTTATGCTGCGTACCTCTAGGCAGAGTTTGATCATTTTGTTCAGTTGTGTTTTGGAGCCATCTGAACTTTTAGTACCTACTGCATCCTGTAGAAGGGAGTTTCCTGAAAGAGGAGATGACCTTTGCCTTGCTGGTAGTCTGGTAGTTTCACTTTGATGTCTTCTAGTTCTTGTACTGAAACAGCTTCTTGTACTTCTAGTTCTTGTACAGGAAGAGTCAGTAAATACTCATTCCCTAACTTCAATGTAGCCATCATGTTGTTTTGTTTTGTTTTGTTTTTCTGTGTCCCCCAAACTGTTTCTACTGCAAACTTATAAAATCCTGTTCTGTTTTCTTGTACCTTGCTCTAGGATGAGTTTAATTCTTCTGGTCACCTTTGTTGTTCTGTACTGTTTTCATTTCAGCTGTGCCATTTTGAGCTACTAGAACCAGAAGTGCACAGAATGTCTAAGACTTAGAGGCATTGTTTCTGTTTTGTTTTCTGTTCCTTTTACAAGTATTCATGAAGTTGCATTTGGGATTCTGGAGCGCTGCTGGGCAATGAATTAATACTGCCATAGAAATAATTATTTTAATTCCAAGATGTTTCTTTTGTAATGCTTTGTAATGCTTCACCATTTGCAGAAGCTGAATTATTTTTAATTGCTTGAAACTGAATTTCATCTTTTACTTCCTCACCTGCTGAGCATCAGCTCAGTTTTGCAAGATCTTTACTCAAAGAACTATTTTACATTTGTTGCCATTGCATGCTTCTCTCTTGTTGTAGATCATATACGGATAAAATGCACAAGCCCAAGCAGGAATCTCATCAGTATCTCTCTAGAGACCTCTTGACTTTGGATAGGTCCATTTGTTCCTGATCACTGCTTAATATTTTCCAATAAATTCTTTAGAAAGAGCCATGAGGGTCTTCTCTTCTATCCATTGTTAGCTAAGTTTGTTAGTTAAGAGACTGTGGTGTGAGATCTTGTCAAATGCAAATTCACAGACTGCATCAACAGACTTTCAATCATCTGCTTGCCTACTGATTACTCAATAATAATAATATTCTAATGGATTTATGAGATGTGACTTTACAAAAGCTGTGTTCGCTTCTCCATCAATACGTTGTGTTTGTATTTGTGTTCACTACCTCTGTTCCTGTACAGTAGTTTTTAACAACTTGTCCAGTACACACATCAGGTGTCCTGTCCATACTTTCCTGGCTGGAGGATTGGCATCACGTTAGGTACCTTTATGCCTCTGGACCTGAGGCAATTTTGAAGACAAACTTCATAGCACTATCAGTAGGTTGGACATATTGCCTTTTATCCTTAAACTTCAATGGGCTGTCTGCCCAGCCAGCTCTGCTCTTTGTTTCGTCTCTGATTCCTGACCTCTGCTACTGGTACTTCGTGTCATGAGCTTCTTTGAAATCCTTGTGAAGAAGGGTTCTAATAAAGGAACTGGTGTGAGCTTCCTTGGGGTGAACACAAAAGCAAAAAGAACAGTTGATCTTGTTGCTTTAGTGTTACCTTCTGCATTTTTTCTGAAATTTGATCATCTATGTAACTTCTGCTTTTTATATACTTTGAAAAGACTTTAGAAAGTCTAATATCTTTTGCATGTTTTTCTATCTACCTTTTTTCTGGACCAAGCATGGTATGCTTGTATACCTAAATGCTATAGATTGTTATTTTTATTCTACTCAGTTGGATAATAGAGAGCTGTTACTTTGCCTAAGAAGTAGCTGGTTTTATCTCAAGCTTATGATTGACACAGAAGACAGGTGACTGGAGACTGTCAGAGCAGTTTTGGTTTGCTGTTTCTGTATACATTCATTTTACTATTTAGTCATTATATATAAATGCCAGTTACCTAGCTAACTCGTTTTCTTATAAGCAAAACCACTTCCATGAAAGAATGAAGAGGGGTATGTGGGGAAAAAACATGTGGGAGATAAGTAGGTTCACCTGCGAAGATTGATTTCATTGTAAAGAACTGTATATCATTTAGATGTGAAATGCATCTGCAGAAAGATCATTTCCCATAGTTCCCTGATCCTCCCCTCTTCTTCTAGTCTTCTGAAGTTTGATCTCTGACAGATCGAGGTGTTGCAAGAATCTGCTCACTGCATCTTGCAGGAGAGAGTTCAGGTGAACAAGGAAAGATGATGTTGTAATCAGGGGGGGGAAAAAACCAACAATGAAACACTGTAGCTTTTATCCTTACCCTCTCTTCCTTCCCTTCCTCTCTGTCTTTCCCCCTCCACACTATGTACTACCTCATTGCTTTTCTCCCTGTTTTGTGCTTTTACTGTCAGTGAGAACAATCTTTTTTCCTTACACTAATCAGGCTATGATGTTAAATATCTCCTTCAAATAGCTGTCTACAGCAATAAGAGAAGGACAGGCCCAAGTGAAGGTAAAGGAATGTCTTGTTTGTCTGTTTAATGATTTCTTGGTTTTTGGTTTACTTAAATTTCAGTCATGATCTCAATAGTTTGTGCAGATTTTTTCCAAGCTAGCTGCCAGAAATACATCTCTCTGTTGCTGATAATGAAATGACGTCAAGATAACTGTACTGGGTTTTCAGCTGAGTTGTACACAATTGTGCAACATCATTGTAAACTTCAGTACTGCTCTACAAAGGAAGCATTGAAATGACTTTAGAGAGCTACAGTAAGATCTATGAAAAGACTGCGTTGTTTAAAGTAGCAAAAAAAAAATAATCAGATAAGCACAGTAATCCTTAAGTTTCATTATAGATAGAAACATGCTGAATTTGCACAGTCTCATACTGCTGGAGATTTCATTTTACTCTCAGTGCAGCCGGCTTCTTTCTCTGAGCAGGTCACAGTAGTTAGGCATACAGTAAGCAGATATATGCTGTCTTCAGAACTGGAGATGAAGAACTCCTCAGTGCTTCAGGCTAAAATCTGATTTGCCACATTCTGTCGCTTGTTAAGCTTTTTTTCATTTGTTCTTAATGTTTTTTGGCATCATGCAGCAGGGCCTGGATGGTGCTGCTACAGGGCAGAAATCACTTACTTAAAAATAAAGGTTTTACCTCTCCCAAAGGTGTGACCTTATTGTAAGACTGGTTTTGTCACCATCTTAACACACTTATGAGGTAACTGTAATTCTCTTTCAAACTGCAAGTGCTCCAGGCACGTATATTTTTTTCCTGTTACATGGAATTTTTTTTATTTGCTCTTAGAATAGAACAGTTCAGCTGGAAGGAACCTTCAAAGTCTTTCACATCCAACTCCTGATCATTTCAGGGCTAACCAGAAGTTAGAGCGTGTTACTGAGGGCTTTGTACAAATACCCCCTAAACACTGCCAGGCACAGGGCATCAGCTGCCTCTCTAGGAAGCGTCTCCCAGTGTTTTACCACCCTCATGTCCAGTCTGACCCTTCCCTGGCAGCTCTGTGCCATTCCCCTGCTGCTGTCAGCTCCTGGGAGCAGAGCCCGGCACCTCCCTCTGCCTCCCTTCATCAGAGCACTGCAGGGAGCAGTGAGGTACCTCTTGGCCTCCTCTTCCCAATGCCCTCAACCTCTCCTCACAGAACATGCCTTCAGCCCTGTTACCAGCTTTGGTGCCTCCTTTGGATGTCACCGTGGACCTTAACGTCCTTTTTGTGTTGTGGAGCCCAGAACTGCACACGATACTCGATGTGAGGCCACACCAACACTAATATAGCAGTCCTTTACCCGGCTGGCTGTGCTGTGTGTGCCCCTTGGGTGCCAGGACGCACTGCTGACTGATGCTGAGCTGCTGTCACCAGGACCCCCAGATGCTTTCTTGCTGGGCTGCTCCTCAGCCACTCTCCTCCTACCTATGCCTGTGACCAGCATTGCGCTGTCCCAGATGCGGCATGTGGCACTTACCTTTGTTGAACTTTGTGAGCAATGTATCTAGACCCTTGTCCCTGCAGGCAGTCAAAAGCACCTTGCAGTTTACTGTCAGCAGCAGACTTGCTAAGGATGCATTCCACTCCTGCGTCCAGATCATTGATAAGCATGTTGAACAGGATTGGACCTAGAGTTGATCCTTGGGGAACATTGATGGTGACTGGCTGTTAGCGAGATGTAGCCCCATGGACTACAGCCCTTTGAGCTCTGCCACTGAACTGGTTCATAACCCAGCCTAGTGTGTGTCTGTTCATGTCACAGTTGGACAACTTGTCCAGAAAGGTGCTGAGAGGGATGGTATCAAGGGCCTTGCTAAAATTCAGAAAGATTACTTCTGCTGACTTCCCTTTGTACACCAAGTGGGTTACCTAATATTATAAGTCCAGCCTTAGTTATTTGATCTCCTTGTGATTAACCCATGTTGACTATGCCTGATAATAGCTTTTTTCTTTAAATGCCTTTCAGTATCTCCCAAGACGATGTTCTCCATAACTTTTTCAGGTACTGAAGTTAGACTGAGAGGTCTCTAGTTTCCTGAGCCTTTGCTCATGCCTTTTTTGTAGTGGGTGTAATGTTGGCTAGCTTCAAGTCAGCAGGAACGTCCTCAGAGTCCCAAAGCTTTTGGTAAAATGTTGAGAGAGGTCCAGCTATGTCTGCAGACTCCTTCAATGCTCTGGGCTGAATCTCAGTAAACTCCATGGACTTAGGAACATAAAGCTGGTAACAGCTGTTCTCTTACCATTTTGGTGACCACAGATCAAAAGTCACTGCTCCCCAAGCCATGGTCCTCAAACACTGTGGACCAGGCACCATAAGATCTGTGATTACTATTAAATACTAAGATTAAAAAAAGTCATTAAATGCCTCTATTTTTTCCTTATCCTTACTTACTAGGTGACCTCCTGCTTCAAGTATCAGTCCCGTGTTTTCCTTTTCCTCCTTCTGCTGTTGACATACTTTAAAAAGACTTCTTTGATGTCAAACACCACCCTGGTTGCAATCAACTCAAGTGGAGCCTTACCTTTTCTTGTTTTCTCACTGCAGATGTGAGCTGCAGCAAACTCCCCGTGAAGTCAGATGTTGCTTCTAGAGGTCATATATTTTCTTTCTGCTCAGGTTGCAGGATACCTGTTCATCCAGGCCAGTCTTCCACCCTGCTTGCTTGACTTGAGGCACAAATGAAGACCTCATATTGAGAGCTTGTGAATACTAATGGCATCAGTGGTTGGTTGTGTTGCCCAGCTAGTGGATGGGATTGGGTGGATTTTTTCTGAATCTGTGTTAGTGTATATAAGCTGTATTAAGAATATCAGTGCTCTCATTCAGATCCCGCCCTGAAACATAACAAATCATTGCAATAACTGTGCTCTGCATTTGTTTTGCTTCTCCTGAAGCTTATTGCATGTTGTAGTCTCATCTTGGGCCTACTTTGCATCCTGCTGAGGCTATTTGGGGAACAGTAATGACAGAAACTGTGCAGAATCAGTAACAGCAAGGTCAAGAATCTGAATGTGAAAGCTTATACTTGATGTATAGAGTAGGCTTTGCCAAGCTTAACATATCAGCACACCTGAACGGTCTCCAGATAACTCAAATTTGTACTGCTTTGAAAGTTAATCGAGTGTTAACTTGGTCTCTTCCATCTGAGTTTATCAACAAAATAGAGCTCAGGGGGTTTTGTTTGTTTGTTTTCTTTTTTACTAGCATAGTTGGTGTTGTGGAATTTGTGGAATGATGAGACCTAGAAGCTGGCTTTTCACAGTTCTTGCTTTGTGGAGATTAACTGTAGGGATCTTTCTAGGAGTCTTTTTTTTTTTTTTCCTGTTTGCCTCACTTCTGCCAGCATCTGTGTGAGTTATTAAAAATGTTTGGGTTTTTTTTGAGAGTGATGTATCTTTGTTTGGTGAGCAGTGGGTTTTGGTGGAGCTTACTTTCTACTTTCATTGGTATCCACAAAGATCCCAGGCTTGTTCCATAGGTGTTGGCCTCAGTAGTTGTTGACAACAGGGGAGACCTGGGCTGTGCCTGAGGATGGAGGTGATGGAGCAACAGTGCTGAAGTGCTGTTAAGGGAAGTCAGAGGGAAAGAAACACTTTGCCTCAATTCTATCTCATATTGCTTAGTGACCTCTATTTCACCTTTCAGGACTGCAGAAGGTAAGGACTGCTCACAGGAGATAGCAAAATAACACTTTTTTTTTTCCTTTTTAAAATATTGGCAGAAATATAAATAATGGATAGAAACAGCATGTACTACAGATACTTTCATATGACTCTGTTTCTTCAACTGAGATGTGAGCATGTACATTTTAGTAACGCTTAACAGTAAGCTGTTTTGAAAACCTGCTAATCTTTTCCACCTCCTCTCCCAGTTTGTCAAAACTATCACAATAAATATGTAATGTATTAAAGAATGCTAATTTTATAGTTAAAATTCAGGGCTAGAATTCAAGTAGTGTTTCCATTACTTCCACTGTGGAATTCTCCCATGGATTTAGGGTAAGTTGCTAAATCTCTTTGCCTCAATTTTATTAATTTGCAGATGAGAGTGGGCCAGGCTTTTACATTTTCAGAAGAACGTTCTGCTTCATTCTCAGAGAGGCATGTGAACTATACTGCATTACAAACAAAATAACTACTGTCTTGAAAGAAATGATGATCTAAACTCTGAATTACTGTTTTTACTGTCCTAATAGGCAGCTTCACCTGAGGCAGGAATGCTGTTTTCACACGTGTCCTACCTTCCTTCATGCAATTTTGCTTCAAATTTCTTATATCATTTATTGTAATTGCTGCTCTGTGACACTAACTGAACAGTATATTTGAGATGTTAATATTACAGATTGGAAGATTTTTTTTCCCTTGGTGTTAGTTAAAGAGGTAGAGTGAAACTGTTGCTGTGGATTATTTGAGAGAATTTTAATAATTAGAATTGCATGAGAGCTGTCATCTGTTCCGTCCCTTCTCAAGTGCTGAAGCTGTTCAGTAGCTTTAGATTTCACACTTGTCTTATATATATCTGACTTATTCCAGCAAGAGGATGTGGGGTTAACATTATAGAGTCCAATTTTGCAGTCCTGCATGTGCCTTGTGAGTTTTTTTTGCTTCTATAAGCAGGAATTGGCTCTGGTGTAAAATCTAATGTTTCATATCCACTTCATGGAAGTAAACTTGGTTGATTCCAGTGGATCTACTTGTGCAAATTTGGACTGTATGGTGGTAATGCATCTTAAAGTTATGGGTTTTGAGGCATTTGGGTTTTGCATTTCTCTTAAATACATAGGATATAAAGTTTATAGGTGCTGGATTCTCACAGGAATTGTTTTGGACAATAGGTTGGTAATGTTTTGAAAGAACAGTCACTGAAGGTTTGAAAGTTCTATGCGTATTGCATGAGTGTAGCCAACTATAGCCTTTGCTAGCTTGACAAAATAACAAGAACTCTTGTGGCCTTTGAAAACTGTGTTTAGTTGTTAACATTACTATGGTAAAGGATGTTTATGATCTCTGGTCTTCGGTTATTGAGGACACCAGAATGGTTTCTGGATATAAATAAGAGACTTGGGAAAGAATGCCATGCAATGCATCAAACTCTCCGAACTTGAGCAGTTGATATTTTTGTAGAAGAGCAGCATGAAACAAATGCTTTATTTTGTTTGTGCAAATGAGAAGACTATTGTGATGCAAAGCAGTATCCTGAAAAGGCAAATGTGCTTTTTTTCTGTTGTAAATATCCCAGCTAAATAGTGCAGTAATTGCAAGCAGAGCTTGGCACTTTTTCTCTCTATTCTTTTCATTGATATATTTTAACAAGTTCTCATGAGACTATTAAAACATCTTAGTTTTTGGAACATGTGGTCTAGTGGGGATAACTTGGTCTGCAGATGCAGTGGGATTGGCAACTAGCTTTTACATTTCTTTTCATTTCCCTCTAGATCCTCTGACCCAGCATAACCTTTGGTCTCCCTCTGAAGGCTGGGGTGAAGGAAGCATGAGCAGGTGACTGATGATCGCTGTCAATACAGCCTGCAGACAATATGTGAATTACTTTAGCAGTCTCCCACTGCCCCCCTCCTCTCTTAAATCAACAAATGCAAATAGCTGCCTCCTCATTTGCTGCTATCTCAGGGAGGCTGCCCAGGCAGCATGGGCTTTGTTGTAGTCCTGCGTGCTGAAAAAAGCAGCTTCAGCTTTAGTTAGAAGAAAAAATATCAAATGGGACCTGATCCCCCCCACAGTGGTTAATGCTGCTAATATTTGGTCCTTTGGCGTATACAGGTAGGAAGATGCTGTGCTAAGAATACTTGCTATGTGGATTTCAAGAGGGCGGCCTGAAGTTAAACTGTTTGCATTGTTACTCTTTGTGTGTAAATATCCTTCAGGAGGGGAGTAGGGATTGCTCAGAATATCAAAACTCATACCTGTGCTTGTAGGACCTGTTGACATTGTAAGTAGCTCTGTATTTAATGTATGCTGTATTTACTATGAAGGAATAGAAACACATTTGCTAGATTTCAGCAGAGGCACAAAGAATTTGTGAGCCAACAATTACAAGTTCATGATGGTTTAACACCTAGTTGTGTAGCATGAATAAATAAAAACAGCTGTATTTTGCATTCATGTAAGCGTAACACATGTAATATGTAGTACTGTGTAGTAGAGCATGTAGTTGATACTGCTCTGCTTTTCCAGAAATACTGGTTAATGCAAGTTGTCACCCAGCAATTCAGAAACATGAGAGTAGTGCTTTGCCAGCAGTTGAATAAAATTCTCTTCAGCTTACTTTAAACTCTCATTGCCTATGAAAATAAGTTTTGGTATAGGAAAGTGATTACATTCCACATTGAGAAGGTGGTCCTTCTCAGGTACCTAGGGATGTAATGTCTGTATTTAATGTATTAGTATTGCAACTAGTCATAATGAAAAAAATTCTGAACTGCCATTTAGGAATATTGGATTAGTAATCGAATCAGACAAATCACGATGTTTGTAAGCAGTCCTACAGCTTTAAAAATGGACGTCAGTAGAACTTGTGTTTTATAAGAGTCTGCTTGTAGTATGTAATTCATTTTTATTGTTATATTTGCTACTGCAAGTACTTCATAACAGTTAACTTGAATGAAAATTCAGAGCCAAAATAACAGTTGCAAAGCTACGTACTGAAATGTTCAGGTGACTGTCACTCAAATAGCTACATGTTAAAAGTATTGCTTAATTGCTAAGTATATTCTTCAGATTTCATTTCAGATGTATCTTTGAGGTATATTTGCTTACCAGAAAGTATCAATACACTAATATTGTAGGGGAAGAATTACTATAAATTCATGAAAACCCAAGAAACCAACTTTTAGAAGCCCCCTGTGTTCCAGTTTTGGACTGCAGTAGTCCTTTGGATCAGGCACTGGTGACTCACACAAAGCCCACTTGAACCCTAACTCATAGTACTTCTGCATCATGTCACATTAAGTTCATGGTGTTTGTAGTTAGTGTGGATCATGGAGTTTTTCCTGTATCAGCAAGCTGCAAAAAGCAAGTGTTAAAGACAGTATGATACTAGAAAACCAACTAGGTTTAGTGCCAAGACTTCAAATGATTTCACGGATGCTGTATTTTCTTCTCTCTCTTTCCCATGCTTCTCATAACAAGGGTGGTTTACTGTCACAAAAATTCCCTTTTACATCCTCTTCTTACCTCTCCTTTAGCTGCTTCTGTATCTTCCTGTCCATCATCACTCAGTCCAAGAAACAGAATGTAGTTCTTTGTGGACTTGGTCACTGCTTTGTGTTGGTCACAAGAAGTGTGGTGTGCGACGTCTTCTCATTGAGGATATCTTCCATTTGACATCCTCCTCATGTTTTAATCAGTCTGTTGCTAGCGGAATCATTACAGCAAAATCATCGTTAGTGCTTTAAAGAAGGGAGGTAGGTGGAAATGATAGCAGACTAAGAAGTTTTGTTCAATGAAATCTGATTACAATTTGCAGCTTCTCATCAGATTATAATGTAGGCGCATCTAGTATGTAGTGCATCAGATTTCTATTGGGATGGAAGAATCAACAGAGAACCACTCCAATGTTAAGATGAAATAAAAATGACATTTTATTCCAAAACTAAAACATAATAATAATAAAAAAAAATCAAATCTGTTCCAAGTGTAAGAATCTGAGTACAGTTATGTGAACTTTCTAAATCGACGTCTCAACAAACGCTGATGAACGATACTTTGCCTGTCATCAATCTCTTCTCTTAATTGGATGACTTCTTGACTGCTCAGAATTGGTTTGTAGCTTGCTAGAAGTAGTTGGCATGTCTTGTAATTGTGGGAACTGCTCTGGAAGGAGAGTGGATGTATTATGGGCTGTATACCTTGTGAAGTATTATGAAGGTCTTCTTGATGAATGGTACTTTATCTTGTGATGATGAAAATCATGGGAAGCATTTATAAGGTGAGTGAATTAATTCTTTTTTATTTTTAGTTGAATGGTTTTTTTTCTTTTTTTTTTTCTTAGGAAGGTCCCTTTAAAGTAATGGGTATAAAGAATTCTCTCTTTGGCTTTAATGAAATTACGTAGTTTCATGCCAACCACTGGGGTTCAAAATATCCAAGTATATTTATTTTACAATGTAAATTATGCACTACACTTTTTTTTTTTTTAAGCCTTTATTAGAAAAATTGCTTTCCATCGTTCATTTTGAGGTTTTCCCCCCCTTCCCTTTTGTTTTTGTTTTTCCTCAGTTTCCATTACAAAGAGCAGTGCAAAAATCCAATCTTCCCCTTCCAAAGTGACCCGGCGTTCAATGCAGTCTCCACAGAAATCTGCTCCAGTACCAGCGCAGCGGGGCAGGAAACCAGGTCGGGGCAAACCCCCTGGACAGTCTACAGTTCCCAAGAAGGGCAGGTCTCCTAAAAATATTCCCCTGACCAAAAGCACCTCTCATACTGAGAATCTTAAAACAAGGAAAAAAAGTTTAAAACCTGGAAAAAAGGTTAGTCCTTATCTACTACTTTACTTTATATTGCGAAATTTTGTAGTGAGATTATTATTTTTTTTAATTAATTTTCTGGCTTCTCTTCAGCCTTCAGGGCTTTACTGTGTTCAGAAGTTGATTACAACAAAACGTCTAGAATAGCTATTCTAGAATATCTCAGGATAAACTTCTGGGATTTTCTTATTCCAGTATGGGAGTACTGATTTAGATTAATTTATGGATGTGTTGTTGGTATTGAAAAATACTATTCTGGAATAGCCATTTCCAGTAACATCCCAAGAACCACGGGGAAACCTTGAGGCTTTTTAGTCTGAGTTATTTTATTACTGTAGCATACGCATGTTTTTGGTTTTTTTTTTCCTCTCATGTTGAACAAAAAAGAAGATTAGGAACAGTGAGGATTTTGATGAAAAGTTTAGGCATTTTAAGCATGCAGTGGGATTTGCCAAGTTAATCTCTTGTATATCCCATCATCTTGCAGAGCCTGCATGAACCAGGACACTTCTTTTCTGGCAGTGCATCAATGCATTTCCTCAGGTGTGAGCCTGAAAGATATGGTGCCTTGCTCCTTTCAGAGCTGAGTCCGAGACATGGACAGTGGTCAGCCACCCACACACACTCTGATTTCCAAAAGTTGAAGTTTTGCTTTTTCCTTTCCTCCAGCCTGGGTTACTGTGGGCTTGTAGGAAATTGCTGGCGGTGCATGGGAAGAGATGAGGTAATGGCATGAGTATGACTTTGCCCTTCGGTGCTTCAATGTGAAGCGCTAGTAAAGTGTGGTATTAGAGCGCACCTAAAAGGCTTTAGGATAAAACTGGAGGTGATTACTTTGATTGCAGTGATGGCTGCAGGGTAAGGAACAATTCTGCAGACTGGAAGTAGAAACCCTGCTGTCTTCTGCCACCTGTCCCTCCCAATTGGGCATGCAGACCAGTAGGCTGCTGGGGCAGCTGGGCTCCAGCTTTATCTCCTGCTTGTTTCTGAAACCTCATGGAGGTGCAGGTTACGGAGGAGAAAGCTGCTCCCACACAGACTGAGCTAGTGGATTGGCTGTTTTCCATAAGCCTGAAGGGCTTTAAAGGAGATCGTTGAACACATTTTCTTATCTTAAGGAGATACTCTGGTATGGCAGGATGTGCACTTTCTGTAAGGGTTTTGTGCTCCTGTCTCTTGTGAAAAAAGTTGGAAGATAGTTGCAGGCATCTTACCTTTAGAAGAGGCTTCTGGGCTTTAAATGCTGGATGGTGGGAAGTGTCTTCTTGGAGCACTGCACTTGGCACCTGGTCTGTGTGAAGTACAGGGCTTTGCTTGGGATTGGGGGTTACTTTGGACAGTTCTTGTGATCAGGAAGGGATCTGAGCAACCTTCACGTGCATCTGATTTCCTCTGTAGGACCAGTCAACTAAGCATTAGACTTTGTAGTATCTTGAGTTTGAGGCACCTATCTAACGTGGCATGTTACTATTGTAACTTTTGCACTGAGAACTTAACAACTGGGTTCCTTTAGAAAAGCCATGGAAAGTTTTTATTGCTACGGTATGTGGTAAGTATGTGGTAAGGTTGCCAAGACATTACACATATTTGCACTCTTCTTTGCAGTATTTTACCTAATACTGTAAGGGTAGAGAGAGGAGAAATTGCTAAATGGGAGCTCTGTATGTACAGGGTATATATGATGTAGAGTGACACACAGCTTGTGTATTTCCCAGTACGCACACAAATATAATGTTAGTGATATGTGCTTAGATATTTGAATGCAGTTGTTTGTTTGTTTTAAGACAAATCCAAAAAAACCCTCCACCTTTTCAGCCTGTGCAGTTGTCCTCCAGATGTGAACTGACTTTGTGCTAATTCAAAACCTGTGTGTTTCGGGAGATCAGTCTGGTGCTTGATGAAGTAGAGATTTGTTTGACTTCTTAAATCTCACAGTGAAGAAGCAGGCTGGGACTCCTTGCCTTTTTAAGCTTGTTACTCTGCAGTGTTTATCATTGTGCAGGTATTCATTTTTATTATACAGCTAGGAATGTTAAGCTGTTGTCATTTTCTCCCTTGCTTAAATGTTTCCTAAGCTTCTCCATGAGAATAAAAAGCATGTCAAGTCTTATTCCCCATTCCTACCCCCCAGTGTGCGCTGCTTTTTTTCTTTTTTTCTTTTTACTGTCATATTGAAAAAATCTCTTTACATTTCTCCCATCACCTCTGAAAGTACACTTTGCAGAGCAATGCAAAGAATTCCTTCCAGACCAACTGGTTTATATGCATCTCTTGAGAAAGGGCCTTGGTCTAACTGTGGGTTGCAGCCCTAAATGTGACCCCACGAAAGCAGCGTCAGTGAAGGGTGGTGAGGTGCCAGCCTGTGTGCTGAGCTCTGTGCGACACGCGGTGCTGGTGTGCCCTCCCAGCTGGCAGGGCCAAGTGGTAAAGGTGGGTAGGGGCAAATGTGGTGAGCCCAGCTGGGAGCACGGCCTGCTTCCTGACACAGCCAGGCTGTTGGACTGCGGTGTGCTGCTTATCACTTTGGGATTACAAATTACTCAGTTGAGCAAGCATAACACGTTGTATTCCCAAAATATGGTCTTTCCTCATTTTGGAGGAGATGGTGAGAAATGGCTGGTTAGTCTCACCACACTTATGCGTTTGTGTGAAGGGTAGACAATTCTTCTGGCTTACAGCTTAGTGTTTACATTTTATTTTCATGCTACATTTCTCCTGTTCCCTCCTTTTTCCTCTCAACTCAACTGCTGGCATTTTGCAGCATGACAACAGACAACTGGTCCCCTGGAGAGTCCCTTCTGCAGAGAGGCTTCAGGAATGCCAGGCATCAGATCAAAAGCTCTAACTTCCTAACTGCATTGTTGTTCTCTGTGTTAAGGATGGAGACCTTTCTGTTTCCCAGTGTTAAGATGCATAGGCGGTCTCTGACAAGTAATACATCACTGCTTCAGTGTTTGACCCTTTCCACCTCGTCTCATTCACAGCAGTGCCAAACCTTGGCAGTCTCTCTCTTACGTTTGTGGTGACTCCATCCAGTTGTCAAATAATTTCTCTTTCCAAACCTATTTTCTCAGATCTGTAAAGAGCACAGAAATTTTCTTTACCATGCCATAGACTTCAGAAGAAAAGAATTACAATTCTTAGTAGGTGTTTTGGAGAAGTTAGTGTATATTTTGATTGCTTACTATGTGATTTGTTAATGTACTATTTAGTAAATATCCTCCTTCTCCATCCATTACACTTTTATTACATTGCACTTCTAAATTGAAGCTTTCCCTGGCAGCTTGGCAGATTTTTCTCTTCACTGTAGATCAGTGTTAGATATAAACTCTTTCCACATGAGTATCCAGGTCTCTGCCACCTTGACCACCTTGGCTAATCTCTTATATTCCTAATTTTTTTTGTTCAGAGTAGAAAATGAGGATGTAATATGTTCTCGTGCAAGAATAAATGGCGAAGGAAGAGGTGAAGAATTTTTGCCAATTAATTGCTTCTTTTATTTCCATGTATTTTCGTAACACATTAGAAGTGCCTTTCTAGCATACGCTTCTTTTCTAAACCCCAGCCCAAACTAAATTGCAACATTTTCTTTTTCTCAGCTGGGAGAAACTGACTGATTTCTACATCCTTGTGCTACAAAATTTGTCTGTCTGGTATATAATAGACTGCAAATAAGGTTGGTTTGGAAAAGAAGAAAATTTTGCAAAGTGACTGAATTATAACTATATTGGTTTATTTGATACCTTGCGGTTTCTGAAAGTGTTTACGTAAGAATTTCAACCTCTTTGAAAAAGCTGGGAGAAATCTAGATGCTCTGTAAAGTTGACAGCTGAATTTGAATCAGAATTGATATGACAATGTATGCACAGCCCAAATAATTCATTGGAATTGTGGTAAACCCAGGTGATGGGAAGAGTGTATGCGGGAAAGTAATCCAAATACCTCTTCTGTGATTCCTAAAATTTAGAAGGGTCATGAATTGATTATATATAGCTCATTGCTCTCCTGCTCCTTTTCAACTATAAGTGGGTTCCTTTTCAAGTCATTTGTCTTCCCCTACGTTGCTGAAGTAGCTGTAAACACAGGCAGTTCTTGATCATCCCTTCCCAGACTTCATCATCTTTGCAGCGTGTAGTACTTCTGTAATAAGGAACTATACTCACTCAGTAGTATGATAAATGATAGTGGAAAGGTTTGGCATACTACTTAAAAAACATTAAATACTTTGGTTTTTTTTTTCTCAAAACAGAAAAAAGTCTTACCAGAGCAACTGACTCCTGCACCACCTTCTCCTCTTTCTTCTCCTGATGAGGACAGTGGCACTACGCAGATACTTAAAGATGGAATTAGTTTGTCTGGTGCAACTGCAGCAGTTATATCCACAGGTAAAAGAAAAAAAAATAATGACATTTTTAGTGTGAAATGACTTCAATTTCAAGAAAATTAGTAGTGTCTTCTTATGGAAATGTGCTGCGAACTTACTCCTCTAAATCATTACTCACCTACTACGTTTTTTTAAAAAGATGTTTGTATGTGCCAGTGTTACTTTGTAGAACTGGTATTTTGATGCTTGTGTTGTAACAAGAAGTGCTGGGGCACAGAGACTTTGAACACATCTGCTAAACCTGTCAGTTTGCTCTGTCTGAAGGAGGAAACAGTACAATTGTTTCATGTCTGTCTCATTCTCTGATGTATGAAATGGGATTAGATGTAGCTAAAAGCTCATATGATATTTTGCTTTCGTGCACACTTGACTTTAATAACACAAAATGGAGATTTTGTCTCTCTTCAGTGTTCTATTAAAAAATCAAGTCCATTTAAACCAAGTAACCAAGGGAAATATCTCCCTTATTTTAAAACAAGCAAACTTAAGTGAAAATGTAACGAAATATATCTTAAAAAGCGTTGGCAAAACAAAAATAAGCTACTTAATGAGCTAGCTTGTTGAGGGGCTTGTAACTCTGTAATGAAACAATTTGTAGGTTGTCAATTGAAATCTCAGATCTTTCTAAAAAAGCCCATAACTTATGTTAATTCTGTTTGGGATACTTTTGACATTTAAAAACTGTTTTTACAATAGAAGTTGTCAGGCTCTTCTCCATCCCAACTTCAGTGATGGATGAGGGGAAAATACCTATGTGTTTCCTAGGAAAATAAACCTTTCAGGAGTCAGCTGTTATTGAGGTCAGACAGAAGATGTCATGAAAGCTCTTTTTGCTGATTTGTATCTTTTCGTTTATTCATACAAAGAGGCTTCCTCCAATTTGCAGACATCAGAGACTAAGCAGATAGGCATGAAGATACAAAATCACTGAAGCACTTCATAGAAATGTTTCATTTTTAAAATCTATGTTTCTAACTAAGCCAGGATGGTACTACAGCTGAGAAAATGCAGCAGTCTTTTGTATTACGTATCACTTAGATTGTCTGCTTAATCACCACAGATTTAAGCTATACTAATGTCTTTGGTGCGTTCCTGGTCATGTGATAGTCAAGACCAAAAAGAAGAAAGGAAAACCCTTCAGTTACAGCTTTTCTCCATATTTTTCTGCCTTGTTGTTCCTTTTGAAAGACAGTTTTTCATTGCCTCTGTAAAAAGTGTTTTCAATAGTCCTATTTGATTGCTTTCATGATAAGCTTTAAACCATTTTGCACAGTTTCCAGGTAAGTACTGTTCTTTTGTTTAGCAGCGAAAGCCAAGCTGTAGTGTGGAAATCATACATGCGTGGTTGCTGAAGATAGCAGATACTGACCATTGTGTATAGACATTGTTAATGCTGTATGGGTGCTTCAGAATGAGCACCCATGGCAGGCATATGCCATAAGGTTTGGTTTGTTATATCTTCTCAAATATGAGAAAAAATAGGGCAGTAACACAGCAAGGACAGCTTTTTAGAATAGATTTTTGGTAGTTTAGTGCATGTACTGGTAGTTCTTGTTTTGCTGGGACTAGTGTGTGAGTAGAGATGAGTTGAAAGAAGAATGCAGGTTGCGATGGCTTTGTACATTAGCAGGGTACGGAAAGGCTTTAGAGGTCAGATGGGAGTGAATTTGGGACTTAAGAAACAGTGCAATTCTAGCACGTGAAACGTGTCTCTATTCTGTGTGCACTAGTTGTGAAGAAAGCAGAAATACTCTATATAAATATGGCTTGTTCTTTTTCAGTGTGTGTTTATGTCAACAAGCATGGAAATTCTGGGCCTCACCTGGATAAGAAGAAGGTTCAGCAGCTTCCAGATCACTTTGGACCAGGTCCTGTCAATGTGGTACTTCAGCAGGCTGTACAAGCTTGTGTGGATTGTGCCTATCAATCCAAAACAGTCTTTGGATTTCTGAAATCTGGCCATCATGGAGGGGAAATGATAACTGGTATGTGAAGATGTTTCTAATTTTTTGTTTCTTCGCTTGTTTGTGAACCTAGGGTAGGGAGAAAGAACTGAAGTGACTGCAGTGAGATTCTATCACTCTCGTAACTCTTTAAGGATAGTCAAGAATGTATGTTTGTGAACTACTTTATTAAGAGAGTCCTGGTGAAGTATAATTCATATCAGTGGGAGTCCAGAATTTTCTGAACAATTCTTAAATCAGAATCTAGCAATAGCAAAGTTGAATTAAATGTACGCTGCACAGTTAGGTTGCTGGTAATAAGTAGAGCTTGTGCACCTCAACAGCTGCAGCTATTTGACATTTGTCAAGTAAGCTCAGTATGAGTGGAGTATTAGCTTTATTAATTCGAGTCATTCTCATAATCTTATCCATACATAATGTTTGTGTTCTTAATACCTTAACCAAGTGAGTGAAAAGTTTCCAGCTAATCTGTTTAGCTTCCAGGCAAGTGATTCCACATGTTGAATTTGCTGCTTCCTCCTTTCCCCCATTCCCCGGTCTCTTAGGTCAGTGTTCATTCTCCTATGTCCTCTATTAAGGAATAGGTTTAGTTCTGCTACATATTAATGCTATGCCTTACATCTCAAACTGAATAGCTGCTGCTTGACATTTTTTTTTTCCTTCTAGGCTAGGAAGTACTCTGTATGGCAGTTAGCACATCAATTCATAATTCTATCACTGGCAGTAAAAAGACTTGGTGTCACTTTAATCTCCTTACATTAACACCAGGTGTGAAAGATGATTAGTGGAATACAGGTTTAATTAAATCCTCGTAAAAGATGTTGCTATCTAACAGTATCTATAACACAGCACCCTGACATGCATATAGCAGAATTTCAGTAGTCCTTGCTTATGTGTCTGCACGAGTTTGTTCACAAGATAGATGCTTCTTTTCTACTTTGTAATAAAAGTTTACTGGAACTGTATGAGCATGGGTTTGAAAATTGTATTACTTTATTTTTTGCAAAACATATGAAATTTTATTATATTATTAATAGAATATATAATTGTGCCTCGTTGTGCCTCATTGCAACAAGTCATTTTTTTGGAACAAAATACACTGAGATGTGCTTTGCTGGTATTCTGATTGTTATTGTTCTTGAAGAAGGACTAAGTTGTAGGCCAGTGGTGAATCTGGGCTATGATGGAATAGTTGAAAGTAATTATTTTACAAAGCAGATGTAAAAAAAATACATATATCTATCTGGTTCTGATATGTTTTCATTCAAAAATCCTGTAGGAACAGGAATTACTATTGTAATTACTACAAGATTCAAAGAAGCCAGCTCAGTAGTCCTAAGCTCAAGAAGTCTGGCTCTGTGGGCTGCTCCCAAAGCAGAGTGCTGGAGCTCTCTCAGGTGTTACAGAGCCACAAGGCTCTCGTGGGTTTCCTGTGTTTTTTAGCTCTTGTCTTCTCATCAGCTTGTTGGATAGGTTGCTGACAGGCTCACTGAGTGATCAGTCAAATCTTGAGTCATTTTATAAAAAATTTTTGTGGGATATATTTTGAGAAGAACAATGTGAGAATATTTTGAGAAGAAAACGTGGCTTAGGTTAATGTAACACATTAAAACTCTTTGAAAGGGTGGATAACAGCAGGACAAGGGGAAATGGTTTTAAGTTGAGGGAGGGAAGATTTAGGTTGGATGTC
>JAOWBP010010413.1:1362-13665 GCA_028571105.1 Tragopan temminckii | reverse complement strand
AATCATTTGTAACGCTAGTCGAAGTTCGAATGGATCGTCTTATACCACAAATTCACAATATTATCGAGGTAAATTTTATTTTGTTTCAGCAACCCAAAAAGCTATCTTTCTTATCGCGCCATAAATAATTGTTTGAGATTTATTTATTGGTCAGACTAAGAAAGTAAATCAATTTTCAAACCACAAAAATGATCGTTTTTAGTTAATTTTTGAAACGATTTAAAATTGATTGAAATACAATTTTTTCTAATTTGTTTTTTTTTTGTTAAATTTTAATTATAGTTCATGTTGATGAGCACACAAGACCAAGACATAAATGTAGCATTGGATGCATGTGAATTTTGGTTAACACTAGCTGAACAGCCAATATGCAAAGAAGTGTTAGCACCGCATCTTTCCATTTTGATTCCAACCTTGATGCAAAAAATGAAATATTCCGATTTGGATATTATGCTATTGAAAGGTGATGTGGAAGAAGATGAAATGATTCCGGATAAAGATGAAGATATTAGACCACGCTTTTATACTGGAAGAACGCATGCACAACCAAGAATGGATGATAGTGAAAATCATGGTGACGATTGCGATGATTCTGATGACGATGATTATGACATTCATAAAAGTAACAGCGATTGGAATTTAAGAAAATGTTCTGCTGCGGCATTAGATTTGTTGGCCAATGTTTTCCATGATGATCTTTTGCAAGTTGTTCTTCCTATACTTAGAGAAACATTATTCCATCAAGATTGGATTACCAAAGAGGCAGCTGTTTTAGCTTTGGGTGCTATTGCCGAAGGTTGCATGTTAGGCATAATGCCACACCTGAATGATCTTATCCCATACCTCATTTCGTGTTTGTCGGATAAGAAAGCATTGGTCAGGTCTATAACTTGTTGGACACTGAGCAGATATTCACATTGGGTTGTGCAGAATAATGAAGGCTTTCTAAAACATTTGATGACTGAGGTATTTTAATTCAATATTTATTCCGTTTAATTTTGATCCATTGATTAATTGAATATTTGATTGATTTGCTAGCTGCTGAAACGAATCCTCGATCCAAACAAACGTGTACAAGAGGCAGCATGTAGTGCATTCGCAACACTTGAAGAAGAAGCAGGAACTGATTTAGTTCCCGACTTGGAATTCATACTAAAAACACTAGTCAGCGCTTTTGGAAAATATCAGGCAAGTTTTAAAATGTTTAATTTGAATATTTTTATATAATGAATTTGTATGGCATATTGTTTTTCTCAAAACAGCACAAAAATCTATTGATTCTATATGATGCGATTGGAACATTAGCAGACTCGGTTGGACATCATTTGAACAAACAAGAATATATTGATTTATTAATGCCACCATTGATACATAAATGGAACTCATTAAGTGATGATGATAAAGATTTGTTTCCGCTTTTGGAGGTAAATTAACACAATTTTATTAATTGTAATCAATTAATTGTTTTGTCTTTTGGTCTTAGTGTTTTTCAAGTGTGGCCACCGCATTACAAACAGGCTTTCTACCATATTGTAAACCAGTGTTCCATCGTTGCCTTTCACTTGTTGAACAAACGCTGCAATTTAATGCTGTAAGATATACACCACCATCAAACCAGATTTAGTTTGATTAATAATGATAATTTATTGTAGATGTACCAAGAAAACCATGACCAATATGATCCTCCAAATAAAGATTTTTTGATTGTTGCGTTGGATGTGCTGAGCGGTCTAGCTGAAGGACTTGGCGAACATATGACACAGCTCATTGAAAATACAAACACTATGAGATTGCTGTATGAATGCATCAAGGTAGGTTGAGCTATTGCAATTGCTATGCAGAATTAATGCTGAAACCAACATTTTAAATTGCAGGATCCAATGCCTGAAGTTCGACAAAGTTCCTTTGCCCTGTTAGGCGAATTAACTCGTGCTTGTTTCGTGTTTGTCGAGCCTTGTGTTTGTGAGTTCATGCCCATATTAGCACAAAATTTAAAACCCGATTATATATCGGTTTGTAATAATGCAACATGGGCTATTGGTGAAATATCTATGAAATATAAACAACGCATGCAAGAATATGTTCCAATATTGTTACCACAGTTGATTATAAATCTTAATCAAACTGATTCACCTAAAACATTGCTTGAAAACACTGGTTCGTACATTGCTAGGTTATTCATATTTTAACCCCGGAATTAATGTTTAATTTTATAATTTTATAGCAATAACAATCGGTCGTTTAGGTTTTGTTTGTACGAAACAAGTAGCACCTTACCTACAACAATTCATCCGCCCATGGTGTTCCAGTTTACGAAACATTCGTGATAATGAAGCAAAAGATTCAGCATTTCGTGGCATATGCACTATGATCAGTGAAAATCCAAACGGTGTGGTCCAGGATTTTATTTATTTTTGTGATGCTGTCGCTTCTTGGAACAATCCAGAACCGGATTTAAGGAATATGTTTAATGAGGTTAGTTAAGATTATCATTAATTCATTATAATTAATTTGACATTTGAAATCGGCAGATATTGCATTGTTTTAAGAATCAAGTAGGCGAAGAGAATTGGCGTCAATTTTATGATAATTTCCCTCAAGTGTTACGTGAACGTTTGGCCAATCAATATGGAATTTAAATAATGCTATAAATAAGCAAATGAATCAATCACACTAACTCATATTATATAAATAATATCTTTCAAACAATAACATTTTCATCCTCAACATTTTTCAAATAACTAACTCTTTCAACAAAATTGGGTTTGTTTCTTGTTTTTTAAGAATTCAATCTTTTTTTTGGAATTATACTTGCTGTGTATAAAAAATATTCCTGAAGAAAATTTTTTTTAAACATTGTTTTTTCGGAACCGCAGAAATCCAAATGTCAAAGCTAGTCTTAGGATATTATTAATTAATCCATTTTCCCGCCCAAAATTTCAAATTTTTTAACAAACACACAGACCCGCCCTCACACACAAAAATTGCATGTTTTTTAAATTTTTAAAAAAATTTTGTCTGCCAACAAAAACAAAACCAGCTAATAGGGTTAGGATTTTAAGGTATTTGATTAAATTTGTGCATGCGCTGTGTTTGTGTCAAGAATTTCCATAAACTTACTCACACAAAAATATTCAAAAAAATGGTGCCTTTTGAATCAAACCAATTAATTACCTGTTGTACCTGTGCGCATGCGTGTTTTGGACACAAATCCCAAATAATATTTTTTACTTGTGATCAACACACCTGAAAAATTAATTAATTTTAATTTTAAATAAAATTAGTTAACCATTAATTATCCTCCTAAATTAATTAATTGTTCGTGTCATTTTTAATTGATTAACTTAATTAATTAAATCAAATTTTTGTGTATTATTTAAAAATAATTAAATATAACTTATTTAAAAATAATTATTATAAATGTACAAAACAATTTTCACAAAAAAAACATTTGTAAATGTCTTAAAAATATTAATTCCCAATTGTTTTTCTTTCTTTTTTTGATGATTGATTGTAACCAAATTGTATTGCTAAATAAAAATAATTAAATCAAATTAAAATTAATTGATAATTTCAATTTAAATTATAAGTTTCTTAAAAATGTCAACAGATGGCTCTGGTAATGGTGGCAAAATTAAGAGTGAGGGTGAGTGAATGAGTGAGCCAAAACAAGCCATGGTGAATGGTGCACACCACACAGTTTCGCAGCACTGTCGGCGTAAAATACCACGCTGTGTTGTGTGTTGTGAACCAAACCGAATTGGTGTGGATGCTTAGTGTATTTTTTTCCAAAGTTGTGCTGATTAATCAAGCAAATTTTTGTTTAAGGTTTACGTCGTCGTTGCCGAATTAAAAAGTTTTTTGCTTTTGTTTTTGTTTTTGATGTGACATACACCGGATTATAGTGTGGTTTTTTTTGGTTCTTTTTCTTGAAGCATTTGATTATTGATATAATTTATTGATTGGATTGTGTGTGTCTGTGTGTTTCTAATAGCCGCATTCTTCCAACCAAAATAACACAAACAAACAAAAATGAAGATCACATTAAAAACATTGCTACAAGAAACGTTCGAAGTGGAAATGAACGAAACTGAAACCGTCCGTAAATTAAAAGAAAAAATCCAACAAGTTAAAGGTGCAGAATATCAAGCTGATTGGCTTAAACTTATATATTCAGGTATTTTATTTAATTTTATAAATTTACAATTAACTAATCAGATTTTATTTTAAATTTGATGGTTAAAAAATAGGGAAAGTACTAACTGATGAATTAGTAATAAAAGAATGCATATTGGAGGAATCCCGCTTTGTGGTTGTAATGGTGGTCAAACCAAAAACAACACAACAGGCCACAACATCGGATTCTTCTTCATCAACCACCACCACTAGCACCTCCACAAAAAACAGTGAAACATCTTCAAAAGATCCAAAACAAGAAAGAACAGTTGCAGCCAAAAATGATAAAAAAACTGATAGTAAAGATGATTCGGATGCCAGTTCACAAGCAGCTGACACTGCTGCTTCTGCTGCAACATCCGAATCAGCTTCATCCGGTCGAGTAGCCGATATTTCGGTTGCCGAATCAACCATCGTGGTAGGAGAAGATTATCAAAGAATGGTTCAACAAATAATGGAAATGGGTTATGAACGAGCAGCAGTTGAACAAGCATTACTTGCCAGTTATAATAATCCTGATCGAGCAGTTGAATATTTGATTTCCGGTATACCGGCCGATCTTACCGAAGCATCAATGAGCGAACAGGAAGCTTCGCGAGATTCTACAGCCAGTGAATCTGGTGGCGGCGGTGGTTCCGGCACAGATAATCCACTAGATTTTCTACGTCACCAGCCAGCATTTCAACAGATGCGTCAGACTGTTCAAAGCAATCCAAATCTATTGAATAGCATGATACAACAAATTGGCAGGAATAATCCACGTTTGTTAGAGATGATCACACAGAATCAAGAAGCCTTCCTTAGAATGTTAAACGAACCGGTCACACCTCAAACCGGTAATGCACCATCGTTATCACCACGTAGTCAACGACAAGTTGCGCCTAGTACAGCCGGTCTGGCCATTCCTGCTGAGGAAGCTGGTGCAGCAGGTGGCCAATCTAACTTGGTCAATTTGATTGGTAGCGCTCAAATCACTCCACAGGACAAAGAAGCCATTGATAGAGTAAGTGATGCTTTCATCATCATCTTCTAAATTAACAATTAATTTTAATTCTTGTTCCCCAAAAAACAGCTTAAAGCATTAGGTTTTCCTGAATATCTAGTTGTACAAGCATATTTTGCCTGTGATAAAAATGAAAATATGGCCGCAAACTTTTTACTTTCGCAAGGATTCGATGACTGATTTTGGATCGATCCAGAACATATTTTTTCAAATAAAACTAAATAACCCACAACCAACCAGCCAATAGCCGAGGAATTCTGGAACGAGCAAAAAAACAACATAAAAACATACAGACACGCTTCTAAAATATTTGAAAATGAAACCATTTTTTTTTTAAAAACAACAGAGCTTCTTTGAATATTTATAAAAAGAAAAGAGTTTTAGTTTTGATTTAATCATAAAAATTATTAAAAATTAAAACTAATTAACAATTAATTGATAGAGTTGGTCACATTTTGTCAACCAATATCGATCTATTTTAAAATAATATAATCCAAAATTGTGTAAAGTTTTATTTTTCTCTCTATCAAACACACACACATAAAAAAACAATAATTGATTTAGTTGATTGATTGATTAATTAATTAATTCAATTGATTTAAGAATTCAATAATTGAATATGATTGTATTTTTCTTTCCACAAGTTTTGAAGTGCGAATATTTGTAATAATTTAACAGACAAACACACTAAATTTTATCAATATTAAAATGATTCTTGTAAAAAAAATAAGCGTTTACCTTTCATAAAATATGTATCGAAGTAGATTGACAGGGCCCAAGCTTTGCATGCTAGATCATGCATCAATTTATCTGGGTAATTTGAAAATTTTCGAAAAGAATCAAATCCGCAGCCAAAAAAAATGTTAAACACTGACAGTATTAAAACCATACTCGTAAATATTTTATTAATATTATTATTATCAATAATATGCATCATCATCAATATTGTCTGTCTGTGGGTGTGTCTGTGGGGCGTGTACAAGAACAATAATAATCATTAAAACAGAAAAAAACATTTATTGTTTTTTTGTTGTGGTTTACCAAAAAAAAAGAAAGAAATTTCATTGGTTGATTGTTGTATTGGTGGGCGTGGTTTATCTTTGGGATGTCTGTCTGTCTTATTTGTGTTGAATTTTGATGAACAAGATACAACAAGATAATAGATTTTTTGAAAAGAACAAATTTTGGTAATATTTTTTTAAAGAGAAAGAATTTTTGCAAATTTTGATGTATTTGAAGAAAAAACGTTCGAATTTCGAACAATTTTTGTGTGTTTTTGAATGTGTATGTTATGTTATGTTATCTTGTAAACTAATAAAATTTTAGAATTTTGAATTTTTTAAATTTTTTTTGGAAAAAACACCAAACAACAACAACAATAAGAATTTTGAGAATTATTAATCTACTAAGATTGTTTTCTGATTAAAATAAAATATTTAATGATGATGATGACTTTTACCACCCGGTTAATGATGAGGATACGGATGTTGGTTGATGACCCCTTTTTAGAAGTAAAATTATGACTTCCTGATAATTACGATGACGAGACACCATTCACCTCAATCATTTCAATACAATTATTGTCTGTTTACGTTTGTAGGCGTGTCTTATGTCTGTTTATACTGGTATCATGTGTTTGTGGGTGTGTCCTGTGTCCTGTGTTTGAGATACGTACAAAATCTTTTTTTTCAATCAATCAATTATTACAAATTATTAGTCCACAGTTACAAAAAAGAAAAAATCAATACAAAAAAAATCAAACAAAATTCAACAAATGCGTTCATTGATGATGATGATGATGATCCACAACAGTTTTGAAGCTTGTTTTTTTGTTTTTAAAATGTCCAAATACAAAAAAGAATGGAACAAAAAAAACAGAAATTATCCCAAAGAAAAAGCAAATTAACAAATGAAAAATTCATGATTCTCCCAAAAACAAACAAAAAAAAGAAAGGAAAAAATAAAGAACAAAACTTATGATTGACACATTTTATAATGAATTTTTTTTCTCTTGTTTGGTTAAGTTGTTTTGATGGAACATTGCTCACTGGCACAATCATCATCAAATTGTTTTGATGCATAAATATTTTATCCAATATTAAAATGATAATAAAATATAGTGAGAAAATTAGCTCGCTTGTTCATCAAAAAATAAGTCAAGTAATTGATTGAAAAAAAATCCACAAAAAAACGAAATCTTCACCAATATTTCTCCATTCTTCAAAATTTTACAATGTTTTTTCGAATTTGATTGTTGGAACATTTTTGTTTTAGTGTTTTTGTTTTGTTTGTTTTACATCACGTTATGAAATGTTCATCAAGGCTTCAATCACACATTAAAATAGATTATGAGGTGATAAAAATGGTGACACACAGCACAGGTCTCACACACCAGCAGAGAGAGCACCAGAACAACCAAATTTTACAATTTTGGAACCCAAAAACAAAAAAAAACGAAAAAAAAACATTCTTTTCGAACCAAAAAAATCCTGTTGGTGTTCTTTTTTGGTGTGTTCATAAATGTCGTTACATATCATTTATTATTATCATCATTATAAAAAAACATTCTTTTTTTTGTTTCGAATCAATACAAAATTCTTTGTGTGTTTGGAATTATTAAAAATGGTGGTGGGCTTGTTTGTGTTTCGTAAACAATAAAAAAATAATAGTGTTATTTTTTTGTTTTTTTTTGAAAAAAAATGACCAGATATATAAGAGAAAAAACATGAGAGAGAAAGGGTTAGAAAAAAACCATATAGAAAAAACTGAAAAATATTATTGTGGCTGAATATATCTGTCTGCAATGAAACAAAACACCTGATTCTAAATGGCTACCAATAATCAACCATCAATTTTTAACCATTTTAATGCTTCAAGAATTCGAATCTATTAAATGCTGGTAATCCTGTATCAATTATCATTATCATCTTATATTAAAATAATAAAAAAATATTTGCTTTTCTTGTAGGCATGGGGCTTATGGCTTATCTGTGTTTTACGTGGGCGTGTCTTGCACAAAACAACAAGCAAGCAATCAATTCTTCCGGTCAACACTCCACAAACACACTTCGGCCCACACAACACAACAATTCTGGTTTGGTCTGGTTTTCTTCACTCTGGCTTATTATTATTAATTACAAATAGATAAGTAAGTATTGTTGTGGGTGTGGCTTACATCATCATTTATATAGGAAAAATTGTGTGGGCGTGTCTCTTGTGTGTCTGTTCCAGAGAGAATTTTTATCATCCAATAAGAAAAAAAAGAATAAACAATAATAATAAATGTGTGTATGTGTGTTGTGGTATAGTATGGAACAACAAATAATAATAGATCAATAAAGATGTGTGGGCGGTTCTTAGAAATTGTGGGTGGTGCTTATCAACACAACGCTCTCTTCTTTATTTCAACATGAGCAAGATGGGCTTCCTATCCAATGAGAGTGTCATTCTCATAACCGGCGGTATGAAATTCGAACCAGAATTAGTTCGATTATTACCGGTTTGTGGTGCGACTGTAGCCCCGGTCATAGCGGCAACCAAATTACAACGTTTCGAGATGTTTTGAAATTTGGTCGGTTTTTGTCCAAATGAAAAATTACGATCGCGGAACACTTGTTTTTGGTTGTTGTTGTTGGTGTTAAACATGGATTGTTGCTTATGTTGTTGTTCATTATCTTGTTGTGTTGTTGTTTCGACAAGATTGCTTGTTTCAGTTTCGAGATCTGGTACAAAGTAGAATGATTTTTGATGATTATGATTAGGGTTATGATTATCAGATGATGGTGATTTGTTGTTGCATGCTTGTTTCATTGAAGCATTGGCGGTGGCCATATTGTTTGAATCCTGTTCATGTCTTGCAGTAAGCAGTTGTGCATCTAAATCTCTATTATTATTGTGCATCATCATTAACGGTTCAGAACCGGAATCCGGTGATGAATTTTGCATAAAAAATTGCAATCCACTTCCACCATAAATATCAGCCACCGAATCCAAAGCACTATTACAATCGTGATCTGTTCCGGAATCTCCAGAGGATTCATCTGATTTCTCCAAGTGACAAAACAATTTTTGTCTTCCATTATTATTCATGGCCAATGCCGCCATCTGTTGTGCTGCTGTTACCGTTGGACCGCCTAATTCTGCAACCGAGCTTATTGAATTCGAATATAGATTCTTGATGAACAAACGTTTCATAGCGTTGGCACTTTCAGCGAATGCAGCCAAATCTTTAGCTGAATTATTTCTTCGTATCACTCTAGGTGTTTGTAGACAGGTTCGCGGTCCGCCATATTGGACCCAAGGGTGATTGAGTACCATTTCGGCTGTATAACGTTGGCTGGCATCCTTCACCAATAGATGCCTGATGAGATCTTTGGCGTCTTCTGATATATATTCCCAGTCACGTTCCGGGAAATCATATACGCCTTTTTGAATACAGGTGAACAGCTTGTCTTGACAAAGGTGACAAAATTCGCCTCGTTCCCAGCCACAATCCGATCCACAACAACCATAAAATGGTGGATAACCACATAGCAATATATATGTTATCACACCCAATGACCATAAATCACACCTAGGTTCGTTTACGGGTTAAAATACAAAAAGGAGCATTAATCAAAGCATGTTTTTATGATCCGCACCCAAGCCAACAAGCCAGCTATAATAAACAATGCTTACCTCTTGTCATATGGCGAAGCCTCACCCTTAAATGCATCAACCACTTCCGGTGCCATAAACTCGGCACTACCAACCGGTGTCAACAGTTCTGGTGTGCTGACCGGTGAACTATCGGATGGAATGATCCCTGAACCAAGATCAAAGTCACAGATCTTCACCGGGCAAACTTGTTGCTCGGAATAGCATAGAATGTTTTCCGGTTTGAGATCGCGATGCGCTATGCCACGACTATGTAAAAATTTTAACGCATTCGCTATATCACGAACGATTTGACTGGCTTCGTTTTCGGTGAAATGATTCCGTTTCTGGATGTGCGCTAACAATTGGCCACCTTCCACTTTTTCAAATATCAAATAAAATCGTTCTGCATCTTCAAAATATTCCACAAACTGGATGATGTTTTGATGGCCACGACATTGAAAAAATATTTCAATTTCACGGAAAACACGTGACCGCGAATGGCCACGTTCACTTTTTTCAATAACCTTAACTGCATAACGTTTTTGGTCTTGTTCCAAACTTCGACATTCATGCACAGAAGCATATGCACCTTCACCCAACACTTCACCACTGAGGTAGTATAAATCAGAGAAATTGGTCGATGCACCAAGACTACCAAAACTGGTTGCCATACGGTCCGCTGCTTCGGCTGCTGCCGCGGCCGTTGCTTTCTTCCTTCTAGCACGACGATGGCGTTTAACAGTCACGCCATTATTCGCACCAATATTACTTGATAGATCACCACCATCTGGTATCGGTATTGGATTGCTAACCATCTTTCTTGGATCGATATTCTTTTTCAATAAACCACCAACTGCAGCACTATCAGCAGCATAATCATCATCTTGATCATCTTGACCATCCACGTCATCATCATCATCATCCCCATCTTCAGCATCTCCATCTTCCACTTCACCATCACAACCATCATCATTACCGGAATCAACAGATTTGTGTGATTTAGCATTACGATATTCTTTCAATTTATTAGTCGAATCATCGTCATCATCATCGGTTGTGGTCGAATCACGAATCATATTTCGTCTTAGTTGTTGTTGCGATGGTTTTCTCAATGCTGAAGCCGGAACCGATGCATTATCGACTAAATGATCCAGATCATCGCAATCCGAATCAACGTCTTCAAAAATGAATTGATGTTCATCGTCTTCCATCATTTCTTCTTCTTGTTGTAAATTTTCTTGGTTCAATAATATTTGCTCTTGTCCTTCTTCTTCTTCTCGTTGTTCAACAGCTTGTTGTTGTTCAATACCAGAACTCGTTCGATTCAAAACTAATTCGAAAAAAATATAACGAAAAAAAACAGAATAATGGTCAGTTCACAAAGTACGTTACACAACAAAATACATTCTAAAAAATAATATTTACATAAACACAAAATCAAGGCTTAAAATATAACACAGGTGTTTGTTTGTTTGGCACATTCGCAAAAAACCAATCAATATTTTCATATATTTTTTTTGTACGAAAGAGCTTTTTGTTTTACGACATCGGTGGGTGGAGCTTAATAGCTTTATATTTAAATCTTCACAAAATTAAATCTTTCTTGTTTGCTAAACCATCAAAAAATTTAAATAATAATCAGGTAAATTTTTAACAAAATTAAATTTAATTAAACAACAAGTAGAAATGGCCATATTATAAAATATATCTTATTTCTTGCTGGCTTCAAATATTCGAATCAATTCACCAATTTCAATCAAATCTTCTAGATTTCATCACCAAACAAAAAAAAACAAAAAATCGAACTTTTTTCGAAGCGTTCAAGCCAGCAGCCAGTCAGGCAGTGAAATAAAATTTACAAATTATTACACACACACACAAACACTATTTTATATATACTTGGCTGCTGCTGTCTATGATGATGAACTCTTCTGGATTTGTCTGGCTAAATCTATCTCTCAATACGATAATAACACACAATCAACCATCCATGCACACCACACAACACAATAACAAATTTAATCAACAAGCCGCAATAATAATAAAATGCTGCAGCTAGCAGATAAAATACAAGTACATTTTGTTGTTCATTCAACAAGGTGTGCTGTATTTGTTTTTTAAAAACATTCTTTTTTGGGCAGTTCATTAATGACGAAACACATTTATAAACAAAATCAGATCACGAGAATTTTAAGAATGAATCACTTAAAAAACATTCTTATTTTTTTGGGCAGTTCATTAATGACGAAACTTAATAGCAAATCAAATCACGAGAATTTCGAATGAAAACAAAAACGTTCCATTGCAATAATGGCATAATCATCATTGTTCAGTTTGGTAATAATATAATATCGGCACATAGAGCAGCAATAGTCACCTGAGTATTTAATCAAGCTTCCTTGCCATATTTTGTTAGTGTGGTAGTTTTATCATCATTCACAACGTGCCATGCATTGCTTATTTACAATTATCTTCTCTCTCTCTCT
>JAOWBP010010356.1:14602-25009 GCA_028571105.1 Tragopan temminckii | reverse complement strand
CCCTGCAATGCGCTGCCGTCCTTGCTGCGTGTGAGCCAACAGAGTGGCTCAGGTGCTCACCTTTTGCTTATGTGTTCAGGAGGGGTGATTTATCTTTACTGCTGCACTTGGCAAACAATCTGCAGTGCTAATCGCCTTGCTTGCACACGAGGCACCGAGTGCCAGCATTTGGGCAGGTGGAGCTGCCAGAAGCAGGTACATGAAGCCACAGAGACACAGGAGAGATGCAGGGAGAGGTGCTACGAACAGAAATTTCAGGGTCACAGTGTTGGAACAGAGATAAAATAATCCTGATAGCTGCAGAATTTCCCAGCACACAGCGGAAGACAGGCTGGCAGAGCCTCAAATTAGCCAGACCCAGTGGGTGGGAGGGGATGCACTGCAGCAGGCATCCTTCTTCCAAGCTTTTATCAGGAAAAATTTCTCTGGTCCATTTTTCATGTTTGCAGTTTCCAAAATGGGGATGTTTCTAAGAACATCTTAGGTTGCAATTAGGCACTTTCTAAGAAAATACCGTGTTATTGAAAATCTGGGGAACAAGTTGGAGAGATGGCGTCTGCCAGCTTTGTCGCTTCTCACCAGCCCTGCACTGATGCTTCTGCCTTGATCTGGAGCAGATCAGATTTCCATGTGGAGGTGGGGATGGGCCTGGCTCTGAGTGACCCCAAGCCCGCTTCCATATCTGTGTCTGGATGCTGAGGTTCTCCAGAGCACCAGTGGAGCATCTCCTCTCCGTGCTGAGAACAAAGTCCAGCCCTTCTCCATGGGCAGGCTGGCAGCGTGCAAATGAAGGCTGCAAACTCAGTTAAACAAAGAGCATAAAGACAGCCAAAAGCCTTCTTCTGCCTGAGCCAAGTGACTGGGCTTGTGGCATTAGGAGCTGCTTTAAAGGCTGTAATCTACACCAAACCTTTGTTGATTTAGATGAGGCCTGAGCCAGGAGCCAGTTTTGGATTGCCTGTATTTTTAAGATTTTCCAGTGTGTGGAGTTACAGACTGGAGAGGCTGGAGACAAGGCTTGCTGGGAAATCTTCCAGTCGCTCCACACACAAACAACGTGGGTATCAGCCTGGCAAGGCTACCTAGAATCATAGAATGATAGAATCCTTAAAGTTGGAAAGGCCACTAAGATCATCAAGTCCAACCATCAGCTCATGGCCACCATGCCCACTAAACCATGTCACTTGCCAGCTGAACCACATCCCTTCTCTTAAGCTAATTGGATACCACCTTTTTCATGTTGGTCTTGAATTTCTTCATAGAAAAATGAAAGAAAGTCTGTTTTTAGTTAGACACCCAGATCCGCTTGCTCACTGCTGGAAACCCTGTGGGTCTGGGACATCTCAGCACAAGCAGGGAGTGCCAGTCTGGGTTATATTCCCCTTGACTGGGATGCTGGTGCAAGACATTCAGGTCTGTGGAGGTGCACAGTGAGTTGTCCTGGCTTCTCACCCTGTCCTGTTTAGAACCATAATCATTAGGGTTGGAAAAGACCTCTAAGAACATCCAGTCCAACCCCAGCCCACCCTCACCATACCACTGACCACATCCCTCAGTGCCACATCTCCACGTTCCTTGAACCCCTCCAGGGACAGTGACTCCCCCACCTCCCTGGGCAGCTGTTCCAGTGTCCAACCACTCTTTCACAGAAGTTTTTCCTGATATCCAACCCACCTGACCTCCTGGAAGTTTCCATCACGGTCCCAAGGACAAGGCTTTAGGCTTTCACTGCACTCCCAAAGGAGATCATCCTTCAGACATCATCTCTGCCCCACCAGGAGGCAGGCACATGTGTCTGAGCTGCCCATAGCCCTGCACGGAGGCACTGTGCCTTTCTGTCATTTCCAACTTTTCTTTCATGCACTGTGGAGCCTGGATCCCAGCCTAGATGTCACCAGGCCCTGTGACTTCAGGCTCAAGGAAGCCTGTGCTCCATGACTGATCACAGCACGTCGTCCTTGCTGCACAGCATCACCCTTTGGTCTCACCAGAGAGAGCAGCTTTCTCCCTGTCTCCCCGTTTTCTGCCCTGTCCCTTGGCCTCCGGACTAGCTGGTGCCTTGCAGCATCATGCTGCATTTCCCTACCACTCCGTCTTCAGCTGGAGGTCACACAGTTAATCCTGACCCCGGATCACAGCCGCTCCTGCGAGCGGGTAATTGAAAATGCCAGAATTCCCTGCTGACCCTCTTATAATAAAAGCAGTTCCCCGTCCAGTAACCTGACACTTCAGGGACTGAGATCTGTCAGAAGGGCTCCAAGGAGATGCTGGAAAACTCCCAGCTGTTCACCTCTTTTTTCCCCAGGGTAATTTCAAAGTGTTGCTGGGGAGAGGCTGTGGGTCGGGTTGGCTTTGCTCTTTCTCTGTCGTGTTTTCCAGAGCAAATGTTGACTCTGTCTGACATGACATGGGTTAGTGGTATTAAAGTGATCAGAGATAGTGGTTTTGCTGCCTGTAACCTGACTCTTCCAGCTAATCCAGAGGAGGAATGGAGGCCCTTTGATTATAGGGATCTCAATAGCCCTGACCCACGGACAGGCAAGGAGTGAAAGGCTGAGCTTGCAGTGCTGGCAGGTGAAGGAGACAAGGGGCTAGGTGTGAAACGGGGGGCAGATTGCAATTGGCAGCATTTCAAATGGATAGACAGATCATGAACAAGAAACTGTGCAAAGAGCCTGATGTCTCACAGCATTCCAAAGCCTGGAGCTGCCTGGTCCTACCCAACTCCCCATCAAACAGCCAGGGAGCACTGCAGAAGGTGCTGCCTGGGGGCATCCAAGGCTTCAGTTCCCTGCTTGGCACTGATGTAGTGTCTAGCCCAGTTTTATTGCCTTTACAGCAGCAACCTCTCAGTCTGCACAGGGACCAGCCTGTGTCATAGGGCGATAGCTTGTGCTACTCAGTGCCTGCAAGGAAGATGCTTGGCTGTTCTCCCACAGTGAGACCTGATTCACTCTCCTGCCTTTGTTCTTGCTCTCTCTGTGATGTAAAGGTAGAGGTGGGATAGAGAAGGAGTTCACATTTGGGTATTTAAAAAGCAGGAGTGGGAGAGTCTGGGAGAAAGAAACTTCAGCCAGAGAAGCAAGGTAGCCATGGGCTGTCCTTGGGACTCCTAACCAGACTGACAAAACTTAGTGCTGTGGAGATAGGTGTGTGGGGAAGCATATGAGCTTCCTTAGAATGCCTATAAACTACATCTCACAGGCGTAAAGCCAAGGAGGAAAACAGGCCTATTTATTTCTCATTCGCCCAATACGGTTCTTCACTGTGTGACACCCTCCTGCTGCTTTTTGTCAGTTTTATCATAATGAATTGCCCTAAGGTTGACACAGCAGTTTCAGCAATTACGCTAATTTTGATGCATCTGGGGTCTCTCACCCTGCTCCCAGCAGGACAGAAGGGTTTGCAGGGGATGCCAAGACAGTCTGAGTCCTGAGGTGCCCGGTTTAAAGTCAAGGTGGTCTTTTTTTAAGGTACCCAGAGCTCCAAAAGTCATGGTCTTGTGTCCACATCAGAGGTGAGCTTGTGCTCCCTTCACTGGGGTTGCCACTGAGAAAGGCAATAGAATAAAAAATCCTATTCCTTTAATGGTAGAGAGCAGATCTCAGTTCTATGGCTGTGCCCTCCTTTCCCTCAGCGTAATATAAAGAACAAGAAGAAAACTGAAGGTGCACAACACAAAGGGAGCACCAGCCCTGCCAAAGCCTTGTAGGAACTGGGCTGAGTTGGAGAAGTGTTGACTTGGTCACACTCCGAGGAATATCAGACCTAAGAGAGGAGGTGCTGCTGACTGTTAGTGACTGGGAGATCCGTTTTGAGATTTAGATATGAAAACAAGGTTAACAAAAGATTAGAAAGGTTTCAGAGCAGAGCTATCAGGTTGATATGTGGGCTGATAAATCTCTGAAACACACAAGAAACTCGGTCTACTTAGGTTATAGAAGATGAAAAGAAAATGTTTTCATGTTTTTTCCACTTAATTTCATGTAGACAAAACTCACTTTCTTGACTCCTCCTTAGTTTTGCTAGGAAAAGCAGAAAGCATCCAGCAGTTGGAAGCTGAAGTCCATAAATTTCAACCTGAGAGTAAAATGTGCATTTTATAACATGGCAAGTAACCACAAGGGAAGCCTCCCAAGAGGCTTGATGGGCTCGTCCTAATTTGCAGACTTCAAAGAAAACTGAATGTCTGTCTGTAATATACACACACAGTCAACCACAGATGTTGCAGCTGTGCTGAATCACAGAATCATTAGGGTTGGAAAAGACCTTTAAGATCACCAAGTCCAACTGTCAGCCCACCCCCACCGTGTCACCAACCACATCCCTCAGTGCCACATCTCCACGTTCCTTGAACACCTCCAGGGATGGCGACCCCACCACCTCCTTGGGCAGCTGTGCCAGTGCATCATCACTCTTTTGGAGAAGTTTTTCCTAGTTTCCAACCTGAACTGACTGCTTGGCTTCTATCACAAGTCTTGTGTGAATGTCCAGAGCTGGGTGTTAGAGTATCTTTTTCCAATTTTTTTTGTGAATTGACATATTCCTGTGCAATCTCATCAAACTGCCCTGGGTTTTCTGATCAGCGTGACCTGCTTCTAGGAATTGCTACACTTAGAAAGTGCTTCAGTCTTCTGGAAAAGTACACATTTCTTTCATTCTTGTCTTCTCCCCTTCCCTTGTCTCCATTAGAGACTGTTTAAGATGCCCTTTGAGGTTGTTGGTCTGGAGCTCTCTGGTTCCTTGCCATGGAGGTATTAGACTGCACGTCAGCTCCACCAGGATACCTGGAATGTGCTTTCAAGCAAGGATGTAAACCTTTAAGAAGATACTGATGGTCACCTTAAAGTAGGATCTGTTTCCAAAGCAAATAATAATTTATTTATTATTTGGAAATACATGCTGAGCTCCAGAGGCAGCACGTGGCACAGCCATGCCTCTCTTGTAGTCATTGGAGACTTCATCAGCGACAACTAGGAGCTCAGATGTAGATAACCCCATACCGGGAGGGAGACTCAGCTGTTTGAGTTTAGGTATTATTTGAGCCTCTCAGCAGGAATCAAGAATGATTCCTCCTATCAAGAATGATAGCTCCTATGGAGAAATCCAGAGCTATCTGAGATCGTAGAATCATTTGAGTTGGAAGAGACCCTTGAAAGCCATCTAGTCCATCTCCCCCCCAGTGAAGATCAGGTTGCTCATAGTCTGATCCAGCCCTGCCTTTTGTCTCATGGTCACAGACAGGGTGATCATCCTACTTTGTCCAGGGAATGCTAGCCCAGCACGTGGGGTAGGTGCACTGCATGCCCAAGAATTGTCTGTTTCTTTAACAGAAATAAGCTTATCAATGAAGTCCAAGATGAGAGGTCCATCAGCAAACAGACATCCTTCAGCTTTCACAGATGAGGAGGCATCTGAGCCTCCTGCTTCATCTCCTTCCCCAGTATGGTTCCTTGAGCTTCAACTGAACACAAGTAAGGCACCTAAGCTGATTATCTTGGACAGAAACACTGCCTTGGGAAATACCAAAGCACTTCCCATTGGTAGGTTTAGTCTACAGCACGACTGTGGTGAAACAGAGGAGAGAAGGAGGCCTTTCCTTGCCCATTCCCCTTTTGCTGATGAGTACATGAGTACTCATGCAGAATGTCCTCTAGACTGACCTTGACAGTGGTGAGACTCTTCATGTGCATGAAGCATTGTCTTCTGCCCTGAGAAGTAATGGGTGCCCATCTTGGATGTGCCCAAGGCCAGGCTGGATGGAGCCCTGGGCAGCCTGGTCTGGTGAGGGGCAAAGAGCCCACGGCAGGGATTGGGAATGGATCATATCTAAGGGCTCTTCCAACCTGAGCCATGCTATGATTCTCTGCTGTTGAAGCTCCTCCCCTGTTGGTACAAAAGTTAAATACTCACTGAGCTGAGCATCGCTGTATCTGCGGTGCTTCTCTTTCCAGAGCAAGTGATGGCTTTACATTTTCTCCCCAGCAGGTGTTTGACTTGTCATGGGAAATGGTCAGTCAGGGGTCTGGCTGTGCTCAGCACTGTGTGGCAGAACGGACCCTTGTGGTGACAACCAGGGAAGCATCCCTTGCATTCCTCTTGTGCTTCTGCACGACGTGAGAGATTTTGCTGCCTCTCCTCCCCGTGTGCTGCAGGTTTTGTTACAGCAGGACAGGTCATCTGCCTTTTTACATCAGGGGATTTTCATTAAGCATGTTTTACACTCCAGCAGTAGTTTTGGCATGGTTTATTTCTCCAACCACAGGGCTCCTTTAAGAGGAATCCAAAGAATCTGAGGCCGTACCAGATAACAAGGATGTAGAAAAGTGTCTTTCAAGGACTCGAATCATTCATTTTACCTTGAAGTAGTGTGGGGCTCGAGTGTTTCAGTCAAGGAAAAGCATCCCTTATCCACATCAGCAGTAATTCAAACCCCTTCCATGAGCAAGGGAGAACGAGCAAAGGGAGTGTCCTTGGTGCTGGGCACTGACCTGGAAATGGTCACCAAAGCTGTCTTTCTTTTGTCACGAGGCAACAAAGAGGAATCACTGCTCGTGGAACGAGGTGACCGGTCCCACGGTGCCAGGTTAAGTGCTGCCATCGAATCTTTGGCATTCACAGCCCAGCCGTGCTCTGGATAGTCCTGGAAAGAGCTTTGCACAAAGCAAGCTGAAAGAACAAAGACTTCATTTTTTCCTTTTTCACAGTTTGTTATGTGTTTGCTTTGAAATACTCAACAACCTAACGGAAGCATATAGCCGATTCAGAAACAACAGTTCAGGAAAGTCAGCTTAGAGATTTTGCAGTTTTTCCCATCTTTGCCCAGCGGTGTTCATCCTCTGTCACAAAGTGTCCGTGTCTCACAGGTGCTTTCTGTTGTTTGTCACTTCATCATGTCCCATATCAGCAAAGCTCTCTGCGCGGCGTGGTTGAGGCTGGTCACAAAGGTGCTTGATGCTTGTGTTAGAGCTGCATCACACCTTGTGATGAGGTTATCACTGGGTAGCGCTATCCCAGATTGTGCTTTTTTCCTCTCTTTCCTTTTTAGCTATTACTCTGCATGCTTTGAATACTTCTGGAAAGGTACTCAGAGAGCCTGTGGGATCTCCATGCTTGGATGTATTTGGATGTCAGCTGGGCATGGGCCTTAAGCAAAATGATGTGACTTTGAAAGTACTCAGCACTGAGCAGCTAGTTGGACTAGAACCCTCCAGAGGTCACTTCTGACCTAAATCTTTCTGTGATTTCATTATTGAGCTTTTCCCTGATGTCTTTGACAATAAGAGCAGTTACTGAGAATCATAGAACGGATTGAGTTGGAAGGGACCTTTAAAGGCCATCAGGTCCAACCCCCCTGCCATGAACAGGGACACCCACAGATCCATCAGGTGCTCAGAGCCCCTGGAGTAGTGTTTAGGACCGTGGGGTCAGGTTGCCCGGAGAAATGGTGGATGCCCCATCCCTGGAGACACCCAGGGTCAAGCTGGGTAGGGCTCTGATCACTGATAGAGCCCCATCTGACAATGGGTGTCCCTGTTCATAGCAGGGGGTTGGACCTGATGGCCTTTAAGGGTCCTTTACAACTCAGTCCATTCTGTGATTCCGAGAGCACCCACAGGCTGTGTGCTCATCTCAGTCCAAAGCCAATCCCTACTGCAGGGCCATCTATAGCCCTCATCTTCTTTCCAAAGCCTTTCTCTGCAGACAAAAATGTTCTTTCTTGGAGATGGCAGGTGCCCTATGAGATCTGGGTTGATGAAGAAACAGCAAGTTCTGGCAAGAGCTAACAGGCTCTGGAAATGTTACCTATGTCTTATCTTCGCACCAGCATGAGATACTGATCCCACAAGTGTGTAAATATGGGCCCTGAATGTGGGGGACTGGGACAGTAAGGAGGGATTGGGATTGCTGAGCAGTAGGGTGGCAGATCCACACGGTGGCCCCTTGCCCCACCTGCTGTTAGCACAGCTCAGACTGCAGTGTTCCTACCTGCCACAGGCAACACCAGGGCAGTGCAAGGGGTGGGCAGCTGCCTGGATTGTCTGAGGAGCTGCTGGAAGGTCCCATTGTGCTCAGTGGGACAAGAGGCGTCTGTGGGTGTGCTATTTCCAGGGCATTCTGACTCGGCAGAAGACTCACCATTGTCAGCATGTCAGGTCAGGTTTGTGTTGCATGCTCATGCTGCTGTACACACCTCCCTTGATTGGCATGTGCAACTTGCAGACCCAGCACACCAAGCAGTAGAGAAGCTGCTTGCTTCCTGCGTCTGCCTGTTCCTTATAAAGCCTCTCTATGCAAATGTCAAAGTACAAAACCCCCTACTTCCCCATGGCAAGCAAGGAGGATTATATATTGTTGGGCTGGTAGCACTTTTCCAGGAGAACAAGGCTGTGTTTGCTCCAACCCTGGGCTCATTTTGCCTGGGTATGAATGATCTCTTTCCAGTTTTCTTGCCAAAGATGCTTCCCTACGTGGTTCCTAATTATATGAGCTGTGAAAACCTTAACTAATGTCTTCAAAAAGCAAAAACCAGGATCTCTGGACCCCTGGAGAGTTCTGCCACTGCTGGAAGCAAATTCAGTAGCTCCAAATAGCAAAAACTCACAGCTGCCTTCCTCCAGCCAGAGGATCTGGTCGTGTCCATGCAAGCACCTGATTGAAGCCTGTCTCTTTCTCTTCCAGCTCCTTCAGCTGTGTCCATCATGCACCAGGTCAGCCGCACTGTGGACAGCATTACCCTCTCGTGGTCTCAACCTGACCAGCCCAACGGAGTCATCCTAGATTATGAGCTGCAATATTATGAGAAGGTACTGCGGGATCTTGGCAGGGATTGGCTGCAAGATTTGGGGAGAGGAGGTGGTGCAAAGGGCGTGCACAGGCTGCTGCGTTTGGCTCATCAGTGTGGGTGGCACTGGCTGTCAACATTTTGGAGCAAAGTGGTGGTTGCAGCTAAATGCTTAGGCAGCATAACTGTTGGTCTTTCAGGAGGAGCTTCTCCTTTCTTCACCTCTCCTGCTGGTGTCAGGTGGACCCATTGCAGGGAGAGCAAGGCAGCCAGCAGCCAGGTTCAGGGTTTAATTTTTCCCTTTCCATTAGTGGAGAATGGGAACTGTAGGGTTGTCACATAGCATGTTGTGCCAGGATGGATCGTGTTAGCCAACTGTCCAATCTTTGAGATCGTGTGTCAGTGCATTTGCACAAAAGATGAGTTTGCACCTGTGTGCAGCAACCTCAACCCCTTTACCTGGGTGTTATACCAGGGGAAAGCTGTTCCAGATCCCCATGGAGGAAACATGTTAAGTTGAGGCTGGTGAGGATCCCATAGCTCTGACTCTTCCATCCCCTCTTCCACCTCCTCCCAGCAGAGGAGTGGTGTCCTATGGGTCTGCCAAGGGACATGAAGACTGCACTGATAATGGTCCCAGGACATGGCAAGCTCTGCATGACTGCTGAACTTCATCCACGCTACCCAATGGAGATGGGGATTGGAGAGCAGGAGATTTCTCCTTTCAGGAATCTGCCCCTTTGCCTAAAAGCTTATAAACTATATGTTAAAAAAAAAAAAAAAAAAGCAAACTAACTAATTAAAAAGCTTTATGATTAAATGGAACTGAAAATATTTTCCCAGCAGTTGCCGGAAGAAATGATTAATCCCCCCCACTGCCTGCCTGTGACCTATTTTCTCATCACCAAGAGCCAGAGGGAGAACAGGGAGGCGGGAGGAGCTTCTTTGTAGACTGTTAAATAGGTCCTGACCTATATTGCATAAATCACAGCCTTTTATTTGACCCTTGGAGATGATCCCAGAATACATGGCAAGATGGATGAGAAGGTAACAAGATGCATCTGGAAAGCAAGAAGGGTCCTTTCCCCAGGGACACTCAGAATGATCTCAGGCAGTTCATTCTACCAATCTTGCTTTCTCTTAGTCTGATCCTCTTTCTTTTTTCCCTCAGTTTTCTGGGGGAGGCTTGGCTAAAGGGGAAGCTGCTCTTCATGGCCTATCTTGGCAACCAACAGCAAGGTGTTCATCTACTTTCCCCTGATGTCAAATATTTGGACACAGTCTGTCCCTGATCCCAAGGACAAGCGGTCCAAGCCACACTTGGGTGATGCTTTTTATGGCAAAAGGCTTTCAGGAGGCACTAGCACAGGCAGACAGGACAACCCAAGCTGCCCAAGTGCTGTCACTGCAGCTCTCTCTTCCTGGGCTTTGAACCTCTTGGTACATTTTTTTTGGTATCTTTTTCACTTCCAAGAGGCACACTTGATCAGATACCTGACTGGGATTGGAAACGTAACAGCTGGACTGGATGATCTTAGTGGTCTCTTCCAACCTTAATGATCCTTTGATTCTATGCTTTTGAGATACCCCCAGACCCAGTTGCTCAGTGATGTTACCCAGAA
>JAOWBP010010356.1:0-12203 GCA_028571105.1 Tragopan temminckii | reverse complement strand
GACTCTCTTTTCTAATGACAGATGTATATTTTCTTGGCAGAACCTGAGTGAGTTAAATTCAACAGCAGTGAAGAGCCCCACCAACACTGTGACAGTGCAAAACCTCAAAGCTGGCACAATCTACGTCTTCCAAGTGCGAGCACGTACCGTGGCTGGGTATGGCCGGTATAGTGGCAAGATGTACTTCCAGACCATGACTGAAGGTGAGTCTTCAACTGCCTCTGCATAGACACGAAACAAGGTTTAGAGAGCCTTGAACAAGATGGAGATGCACTGGTTGCAGTGCTGGTCTCCTTCCTGATAATCCCATCAAAGGTGCATTGCTAAGTCACGTGGATTTTTTCAACCTGGCAAGCACTGGAGAGAGATATGGGTACTTGGTATTCCATGCAGGGAGTCTCATAGTCTAGGCCAACTCCTGTCAAGCTTTTCTGGCATGGGCACCTGCCTGTTCAGTTGGATTTAAAGGAAATGGAATTTGTGATGTTCATCTGCAGAGCTGTTGATGACAAATGTGTTTTGGGTCTCTACTTTCTACATTTATGCAGCTAAATAAAACAAGCCAAGCCAGTTTTCTAGCCTTAAGGCCAAGTAGCAAGGCACAGCATGCATCCACAGAACTAAACATTCCCACCCAAAAAGAATAGCTCCATCCAACCTTCCTGCTTGAGAACATCCTCTGTCAGAGCCAACGTGAGACATGCTCTGGACATAGCTAGCCCAGACAAAAACCACACCAAGAAGCACCATAGCAGTAGCCTTGCAAATATAGGCCATCCTTGATGAACGTATTGTCAGTCCCTGCAGTAACCCATTGCCTCTTCCTTTCAGCCGAGTACCAGACCAGTGTCCAGGAGAAGCTGCCGCTCATCATTGGCTCCTCTGCAGCAGGACTGGTGTTTCTCATTGCTGTTGTTGTCATCATTATTGTGTGCAACAGGTAGGTCAGTCTGAGAGCACCACTTGAGGCCCTCTGTACTGGGGCTGTGCAGAGGGATGACAGCAAGAGATGGAGGGTGGCTGGGGTAGGAGTTGGAGAGGATAGAGATGGGAATGTTAAGTGTTCAGGAGCTGGGTGTCAATGAGCAGTCACAGGCATGGGCTGATGGTTGAACTATGTGATCTTAATGGTCTTTCCAGCCTTAATGATTCTATGATCCTTGTGAATCCTGCTAATTTGAGATAGTCTGTTATTCCATGAAGTGGGGAAAGAGCGCATTTCAGTGCATTTCTCAGACTCAGCTGACCTGTGCACATTGCTCAGGACTCCCTTTCTTTCCAGAAGACGGGGCTTTGAACGTGCCGACTCTGAGTACACTGACAAGCTGCAGCACTATACCAGTGGCCACAGTACGTACCGTGGTCCCCCGCCAGGCCTGGGGGTCCGCTCTCTCTTCGGTTTGTGTTCCTGTTCACTCATTCCTTGCGTTGTACGGGGAGGGCTCAGGGTCCTTAGCCAGGCAGATTTGTGCATGTGAAGACAAGAGGATCCTTGTGCTAGTCAGGGCTCCCAGAAGCATGGCCAGATCCTTCTTTAGAAAGCTTCTTTTTAACAAGGCTAAGCTTTTCAGGAAACTACTGGAGAGATCTGGACTGCGTGTTTGGCTTATGTCTGCTTGCCCTTCACTTCTTCCTCCATCCCTGTTCATTGCAGGGGAGTTGGACTAGATGGCCTTCAGAGGTCCCTTCCAACTCTAAGGATTCTGTGATTCTGTGATCTCACTGTGCACTGCTGAAACATGCCTCTGGTTCCTCGCACCCTTCCTAGACACTGGCTGTAGCAGCCTCGTGCATTCTGAACCAGCATATTGCATCCCCTAGAACCAAAGTTTGGCATTGGTTGCCTGGATCACCCACTTGCATCATCTAGATCCCCTACCTGTCCTCTATGATCTCTGCCGTGCTTAGTAGAGTTTGTGCTCTCCAAACCTGCATGGTTTTGGATACCAGCAATGAAACGGGCACCTGTGCATGCCCAACAAACTTCTGCAACATCAAACAGAAACCCTTCCACATGCCTCCAAAACCTCACCCTCTCCTGCTGTGAAGCCCCTACCACCACACCTTGTCTTGCTGCTCAGATTCTGAGCTTTTCCCAACTTGTGGACAGCAGAGAGATCCTTCCCAACTTGCCCGCTTCCTATGAAGCACTGTCCTCCTGCAGGAGCTCACATGGTGCCTTTGCCATTGACCGTCCCACTACTTCCAGAATCCTAGTAAATATGATCTATCTTATGTTTTTTTTACAAATATATGGCATGCTATGCATTGTATCTTTATGTATGGTAGATATTTTTGGATCTGTAAAATTCTGTATCTGTATATGGAGGTTTAGATTGAATATAAGGAAGAAGTTTGTTACAGTGAGGGTGGTGAGGCACTGGCACAGGTTGCCCAGAGAGGTGGTGGTGCCCCATCCCTGGAGACGCCCAAGGAGGGGCTCTGAGCACTGATGGGGCTGTGGATGTCCCTGTTCATTGCAGGGGTGACAGACTTAGGGTCCCTTCCAACTCAAACTATTCTTCGTAATAGATACAGTACATAACATGCCCTCTCTTGCAGCCTGTCTCTTTGACATCCTCATGCACTACAAGGCACTCCCTCACATCCAGCATTCCTGCTTCCAACCTCCCTACGCACCCTGCCTCACCCTCATTCTCCTCACCAGCCCTTGGCTGCATGCCCTCCAAAATGCCTTTTTCCTTCCTAGCTAGAGATCTGTCACTAAACTTCTGCTTTGTTCCAATCTCTGTTGTTATGTACATCATGTTATGTTTGCAGCTTCGGGATGTTTGTACTTTGTTCCTTTGCAGACATTGGGCTTTATTCTGAAAACGGTCGTGCCTGGAGAATATCAGTAGTATTTTGGCACATGGCTCACTGGTGTTTCTGCTCTTACCTTGGAAACATTTTCCATAAGGCAGAGCACTGAACAGTGACTCCATGCCAGAACAGCATTGTGCTGGCTGCGTTGCTATAACTTACCACTAAAAATGACACTCTTCAAGAAAGATTATGTAAATGCAGCTCTCAGTTGTTTGTCAGTCCTTGCTGCATGTGTAAACATACATTCTCACTTTCTGCCGGGGTCTGGTGTGCAACATGACAGCTTCAGGCTGGGATGGCATTAATAGCTGTGCCTTCACAACTGTCGCAATAGGAGAGGTGCCACCAGATACAGACGGACTGATAACAGGCCTGGGGTGCCTTTTAGCCACATCACTCAAGGCACCAATCCAAGGCGTAGTCCCTACTGTTTCCCAGCAGTGATTGCTGTAGAGAGGCTACACTTATGCTTAACAGATTGCTAAGGCATAGGCAGCCTGGAAGTTCTTAGCATTGCAGCAGCTTGCCTGTATAGGTCTGACCATCATCCTACATCTGGACCTGGGAGTTGTGCCTCTATTTCTGTGGTCTCTGCTCTACAAATACTTCCAATTTGGGGACTGGCCAGAGCCCAGGATTGTGGTATAAAGCTGTCCTAGGCTATAGGTAGCAGTCAGGAGAGCAGGGGACAGACTGGGCTCACTGTCCTGATTGCATTGCCCACGGAAGGATCACAGAATCTCTAATAGAGGGGTCAGTCTTATGGCTGTACAGTAGTACCAGGCACCTTGGAGCCACCTGCACGTAGAAGAGAACCAGCGTGTGCCTCCATTTATGTCTCAAGGCAACCCTCACCATCTCCTGGATTAGGTCCTGGACTATCTGAGCCCAGGTCTTTTCCTCTGCTTTCCCATGCATCTGATGTGATGTCTACTGAGGAGGAAGCGGATGCAGAGAAGGCCAACGGGGCCGAGCAGCTCCCTGCTATGTGCTAACCCTCTGCATACACATGCAGTACTGTGCACAGAAACATGCACACACACAAATGTACTCACATACATGTATGCGTATATGGATGTACATGCAGTCATGGGCACACAGTCCCATGTAGGCACACACAACCCCACATGCACACACAAATAGATTCCTCTTGATGTCAACTTTTGGTCACTCCAGTTGTGTCTGTCTGTCTGATTCTCCCTCTACTTTACACAGTGACTCCAGGGATGAAGATTTATATTGATCCGTTTACCTACGAGGATCCCAATGAGGCTGTCAGGGAATTTGCAAAAGAAATTGATATCTCCTGTGTGAAAATCGAGCAGGTGATTGGGGCAGGTAGGTGAACTGGGAATGTTGGCTGGGTCCCACAGTCTTGATGAGGATTTAGTCTGATATGTACTAGGAAAACTAACGTGAATAAGGTTTTATGCTTAACTACAGCATTTCTGGACTGGCAGGAACATGGTGGTCTCTGGAACACATTCAGTGTGTCCATAGTGCCCAGTGCTTCTCACCAAAGGATGAATTCTCCTGAAGCTCACTGCTGGAGCCCTAAGGAGTGGGGTCCCTCAGGGGTTAGGCAGAGCTCTGGAAGACGAACGAGCCCAACTTGTTTCTCTCTGTTCACAGGGGAATTTGGTGAGGTGTGCAGTGGGCATCTCAAGCTTCCTGGCAAAAGAGAGATCTTCGTGGCCATCAAGACCCTGAAGTCTGGTTACACAGAGAAGCAGAGACGGGATTTCCTGAGCGAAGCCAGCATCATGGGGCAGTTTGACCACCCCAATGTCATTCACCTGGAGGGAGTGGTGACCAAGAGTTCCCCAGTCATGATCATTACAGAGTTCATGGAGAATGGCTCGTTAGACTCCTTCTTGAGGGTATGAAATCCCAGGGTCAGAGGAGGATTGGAGGGGGAGATTCCTTCTTTGTGCCAGTATAACTTGTCCTTCACTGCCCACTGGGGAGGTCTGTGTCTCAGGAGAAGGGGTGGCATGAGAGCTATCATTTTATGTGTACTCAAGATTGAACCAAGCCTTACTTTTTTAGTACAATTACATAAATCAAAGTTCCAGGTTTAAAGAAAAAGGAAGCTTTCCCAATGCCTTAGAAGTAATCTGTTACTCTTTCACTCCTATGTGTGGCATCTAGGTCAGGTCATCCTGTCCTGGTCATAATGGTATTGGGTGGAGTTGGGCTCCATAAATGGAGCCAGGAGTTGGACTCAGTGATCCTTGTGGTCTCTTCCATCTCAGGGTATTCTGTGATTCTGTGTGTTTGTACACTTGTACAAGAGGAGTGTTGCTCATTTCAGAGCAACTCCTTTACAGACATGGAGGTGAGTTCTGCCAGATCTTTTACACAGCAGGGCTTCAGCTCCAGCTGCTGTGTCTAAATATTTACGGGCCTAAGTCTGACATGAATAATTCACTGTGTGGAATGGATGTTGAATTCACTTGCTTAACAGGAATAGATTACCCCTTCCAAACCCTTCTGTGCAAGGTGTGGCAGACCTGTCACCTTTGGATGTCAGCAGCCGTTGGTAGTGGTGCCTGTAGGGCGTGTGAGGGTGACTTCCAGCCCTTGTGAGCTCTCAGCTCTCCCCTCTCTTTCTTTGAGAGGGAACTTGTGGTGCTGGTGGCATAGTGTCTTGACGTGTGATGTAAACAAAGACTACTGGCTGTTTGCCCACTCACGACAGGCTGTGGATTTGCACCTCTCATGTCGATTCTTTCCTTTTTTCCCTAAGCAAAATGATGGGCAGTTCACGGTGATCCAGCTGGTGGGCATGTTGCGTGGCATTGCAGCAGGCATGAAGTACTTGGCTGATATGAACTACGTGCACCGGGACCTGGCTGCCCGCAACATCCTGGTCAACAGCAACCTGGTCTGCAAAGTGTCTGACTTCGGCCTCTCCCGTTTCCTGGAGGATGACACCTCTGATCCCACTTACACCAGTGCACTGGTAAAGCTGCTTTTCCACAGCAGGAGGGATGGGTGGGGAGGGAAGGAGTGAGGGAGAAGTCTCCTGTTGATGTTAAAAATGCTTTTCTCAGGGTGCCAACAATGGGAATAATGTGCCAAGTGGGAAATATCAATTGAATGAATGAAGGAAGGTCTTTTCTTGCAAGTCTGTGCCCAGTTGTTATTCCAGCAGCTGTTGATAGGCCTTACAGTCATACCTATGGGAAGACTTTTTTGATCAGTAAGACTGCAGCCAGTAGTTTTCCTAGGTACCATCTTTTGCAACATCACCCCACTGCAAAGCCTATGAGACGTGTTCTTGGAAATAATTGTTGATAGATCTGGGGCATTATCTGTAGGAAATGATCCTCCCAGATCTTTCGGAGCTGCCAGTGAGAAAGTGTCAAGCACAGCTCTTCATGAATTGTAACAATAGCTGAATACCTAAACCTGAAAGTTTTAATTATTTTTTATTCTGCTTCTGAGATAGATGACAGCAAAAGGATGGGAGGGAGATTCAAAAGGAATTTGTTTGATTTTTTCCAATTTCACAGTCATTCATTGCCAGCACAATGGACGTTTTGACATGTCAGGGATTACTATAACTGTAGGCAGGTGGAAAGAGCTGAGCTTGTTTAATATGGTGAAAAGAAGGATGAGTGCCCTCCTAAAAGTGACCTGTAGTACTTGAAGAGCAGGAAGAAGAGCCAAACAGTTTTCATTGGTACCATATGATGTAACAAGGAGCAATAGACAAAATCATAGTGTGGGACACTCAGGTTGAATAATAGGAAAAACTTCTTCCCCAGGGGCTTGGTGCAACCCTGGACAAATCACCAGACAGATGAGGAGGATCATCAACCCTGAAGGTTGCCAGGAGCTGGCTGGACGAAGCCATTCCCAACATGTTGATAGGGATAGTTGAGAGATCCCTTCCTTCTGGGATTTTATTGGTATATCAGACGAAAGTGTTTTGGACACATCTCTTTCAATTTCTCTTTCTTTTTCTGCTGCTATCCTCTCTTAGATGTTTGTTTTTCCCTGCAGGGTGGGAAGATCCCAATACGGTGGACAGCACCTGAGGCAATTCAATACCGAAAATTCACATCAGCCAGTGATGTGTGGAGCTATGGAATAGTCATGTGGGAGGTGATGTCGTACGGCGAGCGGCCTTACTGGGATATGACCAATCAAGATGTGAGTTGTTAAGAAACCAGGAGCAGGAACACTGAAATCAAGAGCAGATTGCAAGGCGAAGGCATGGTTATATCTAGACATGGCCTGTGGCATGTCCAGAACCTTCTCTGTCGTGGGAGAGGTGTCCACGGCCAACGTCTTTCAGGATTCTTGTTGTATTGTCTCTCTGATGAGCTGTCCTTCATGCTCTCTAGGCCTCAGATACCCTCAGGATAAAACATCAAGGTCTTGGGTAGACCCTTTGGTGTGCAGAAGGCTTGTCTACCTCTCTTCTGCAAGCCTGGGTATGAAAACCTTAATATAACAGCATCTCCCTGACCTCCAGTTTGTTTCAGAACTGCCTCTGGGAAGTAAATGAGAACCCTCTCTACTGCCACCTCTATCTCTACCATTCTGTGGGCTCTTCAGTCTTTGGGCTTCCCACCTGGCCCTCTCAACTCCTCCCACCCCAAATGGCAAATTAGACATTTTTCAGGTCAATATAGCTCCATCCATACCATGTCAGGTTCAGAGAAGGGCAAATTCCTCCTCATTGCTATTGGGGAATTTGTTGAAACGAGCCCCTAGTGGCTGAAGCATGGCTTCCTTGTCCCAGCATACCAGTAAAATCTTTACATTAGTTCTGTATGACAAAGAGAAGGATGTTAAGTGTCAGACCCTTCTCAGAAAGGCCTCTTTCACATTTGGGTTTCATTATCACTTTCAGTTTCAAGCATTTACTGCAGACATGTCACTGCCCTTCTCCCTGCCTTGGCATCCCGCTGTGCACTTGGCATTCTGCTTTCCCCCACTCATGTCATTGTTCTCTCCCTTTTGTCCTGCACCTCTTCCCTTGCAGCTTCCTACGCCCATCGCGCAGCTGGTGGGGATGTCAGAGCCCATGCCCATCTCCTCAGTGCAGCTTGCTGCACGCTGACTGCCCCCCTGCCTCCCCAACCTCTTCTCCCGCTTCTTGTGCCGCAGGACATCGTGTCCCAGAAGCTGTCACCACTTAATTGCAGCTGATGCTCCCTGCGAATTAGCACATGGCAGATACTCGCTGCAGTTTAGCCTCCTGACCCTTGGGTGTGAGAGTCTGGGGAGGCAGGGGAAGGAAAAAGGGATGGAGAGTGCAGGCTGTGCTGCCTCGCGGGATGTATCTGCTGGCTGCAAGGCAGGTGGCTCCTTAGGAAATTATTCAGTCAATTCCAGAGCCAAGTGCTTGATGGCTGCGTGGACTCTCTCCAGTCCTTCCCCAGGAGGGTGTCTTAGGTAGCTCACCAGAGGAGATTTCTGTCCTTAGAAGTGTGCAAGACAAATCTATGGTGGCCATAATCAAGGGGTGAGAACAGAGATGCTGAGATCCTTCAACCAGAGTGACAGGGAGCTGAGGTTTCCTCTTGAAGAAGATCCCTTCTGCATGTGCTGTTTCCATTATATGTGGCAAGACTGTGTATATTCCCAGGTCCCGTGGTGAAGCAGGGAGACACCAAAAAAGCATCAGACAAAGCCTTCTTCTCACCGTGACAGTCATACTTAGGAGCTAAGAAAAGGAACATTAAGAGTTAAATGAATGCCACTTTGGCCTACTCCTCCATTCAGGGATGAAGATGTTATTGCCACTGTATTGATTCCACTTCCTCTTGTTGCAGGTGATAAATGCTATTGAGCAGGACTATCGGCTGCCACCCCCTATGGATTGTCCAAATGCCCTGCACCAGCTAATGCTTGACTGTTGGCAGAAGGATAGAAACCACAGACCCAAATTTGGACAGATTGTTAACACTTTAGACAAAATGATCCGAAATCCTAACAGTCTGAAAGCCATGGCACCTCTCTCCTCTGGGTATGCATGCTGTCTTACTGTCTTTTGGTTTCTGTTTGCAGAGCTGCTGTTGTTTGTGGCCTGATGGGCACCATCCTTGCATCCCTACTGGGTAGCTGCTGTAAAGACTGCTTGACCTGTGTTGTTTGCCCCTGTATAGAGGATCAGTAAAAGATGTCACAGTCACTCTTGTCCCTCTCCTTTGGACTGAGTAATGCTGGTCCAAGTCATTCCAGCTGATGGAGGGTGCAGAAAGACATGTGCTTGCTTGCCGTTGCTTGTTGTGATCATTCTCTATTTTTGTGTTTCAGGGTTAACCTCCCTCTACTTGACCGCACAATCCCAGATTATACCAGCTTCAACACTGTGGATGAATGGCTGGATGCCATCAAGATGAGCCAGTACAAGGAGAGCTTTGCCAGTGCTGGCTTCACCACCTTTGATATAGTATCTCAGATGACTGTAGAGTAAGTGCCCAGGCTTCTAGTCCCAAAGCACAAGGAAAGATCTCAGTTGTTTAACAACTGATCACTAATTGAGTTCATTTTCTTTTCACATTGTTTTATAGAATTTGCTACCTTGTAGACCCACTTTTGGTCTGTTCAGTTTCTGCAGAACTGTCTCTATTCTGCAGGCAGTCTTGCGTCCAGATTTTGTCCATCTATTGCTCTGTATCCGCAGAATTCAGTCCCATGTTCTCACGCTGCATATCCCCATTGTGAAAATGAAAACTGCCATTAGTGTCTCCAAAACCCCTCCATGGAACAAATGGAGATTTTACAGTGGCATCAGGCACTTCTCCAACCACTGGAGAGCACTTCAGGACTCCACAGTTCTTTTGCATGTCTGGCTTATAGGCAAAGGAGACAAACATGCTACAAAAAAATTCTGGTTAAGAAAAGCCTCTGGAAGTCCACATGGTTTCACTTTGTTCTGAATTGTCCTGTATGCACTAAAAACTTTCCTCAGTGGCAAAATTTTAGCAAGTTCTTCAGAGGAAGCAGGCAGCTGAAATCCATTTGTGGTAGTTTTTGAAATCCCTGGGGGCCAACTGGGGCTTTGATGCCTCTCGGGAAAGATTTGTAGTTGGTTGCAGTTAGCTTTAGAAACCCTTGCCAGGAAAGCACCAAGCATTAAAGCCATGTGTAAGCGCTGTGATGTCTCTGTGCCTGGTAACTAGGAAGGTTTCTTGGAATTGATGCCTAATTTCACACTTTAAAACTGTCACTCAATCAGAATGCGTTCACACAAACAGCCAAACTGATCTTTTTTGGCTTTTTTTTGCTTTTACTTGCTGCCAGGAAATTCACATGGCAATTCTGACTGTTTCAGTGTATCCATGGTACAGCCACAGAGCTTTGGGAGTGATTTTGGGACTGTGTAGGCTGTGTTCATACTGCAGGAAGAGGACTCTTAAAATCTGAAAGATAACAAAGAAGAGCTATAACCAAACTGGGACATCAGATCCACCTCGCAACCCAACCCTGCTAGATTTGGTGGATTTTATGCAATACATCTGTTGGATACATTGCAGCCAGGCTAATGAAGTCAATGTTTTTCTTGGATGTGCTCAGTGTCCATTAAATGCTACTCTTCCCAGTACCTTTCCACATCCCTCACAATATCTTCCAAGTCCTCTCTGTGTGCCTTCAGTGTTATCACAAGGGTACCCTCAGCTCATTCTTGTATCCTTATCACTTTTGACAAACCTTTCCACATTTCTCACCTAGTTGGGTGGACAGAATAATAGAGATGGTAGTCCAAATCCTTTATCCTTGGAAAATCATGATACAACATTACTTGAGGCCACCTTCTAAGGATTGCTGGTCTTTACAGAAGTGCCTAATTGTATCAATGAAACTGAACTGCCGTAAGACCCTCTTTTCTTGAAATTGGGATAGCCAGCAAAGTTTAAATGGTTACTGAAAATGACTTCTGTGTATCAAATGCAGGTTTCAATGCTGATCTACTTGAATGTGAACCTAACAAGGTTGAACGAGGCCAAGGGCAAGGTGTTGCACTTGGGTCAGGGCAGTCCCAGATACGAGTATGGACTGGGAGTAGAACTAATAGAGAGCATCCCTGTGCAGCACTTGGGGTCCTAATGGATGAAAAGCTGGCCATGAGCCAGAGTAAAGACTGGTTTTTATTCCTAATCAGAGTAAAAGCAGAAATCAAATTGCCAGACTCTTCCAACAGGAAATGTTCCCTTTTCTTAGCTCAGCATATTTGGCAGCACAGAGAAGGGAGTGGAAAGCAGCAAGGCAAGTAGTCACTGTAAGGACACGGTCCTGGTGCCAGGGTTGTGTAGTGCACAAACAGGTTTCCAGTTGCTTTGCTGAGCAGAAATTTGAATGGCAGCAAAGCTGTGGCTTGGGTGCTCACTCTCCCACCATTCTTACAGCCTGAAGGCTGCTTTGACAATGGTCTGCAGCCAGAACATGTAGATCTGTGGCACAGATCCATCCTCAGCTTTCCTTCTTCATTCCTTCTTCCTCCTTGTGTTTGACCAGAGAGACAAGGTGTAGAGCAAGCAGTAAAGCAAACACCAGCTCATTTGCCACTTGTTCTGGAGGATTTTCTTCCACGTTTCCTTGGAGTTTCCATTTGCCCTGCTTTGCCCATTGATGCCCACTCTTAAAATTCTGTTCCTAACACTGAAGGAAAGAGAAAAGACAACTGAAAACCCTTAAAGTAAGACATTAATGGCATCTTACGAATGCCATCCATTCTCTGATCAGAAGATTCATGACTGAAATTTATCCACCAGCAGGGAGATGAGTAGCAAACTCAGCTGGAGTGATCACATATAGCACTAATGCAGAATAACACTCACGCTCTTGGTGTGAGCTTTATCTTCCCCAGATGCCTAATATCCATCAAAAACAGCAGCAGTGCAAAAATTAGATTGCCACGCTTCAGAAAAGAGGATAAGTAGCAAAAGTTTATCACTTCATGGCCTCATCAGAACAGTGTGGTAGATGTGGTACTTAGGGACATGGTTTAGTGGGCAGTATTGGTGATAGGTGGATGGTTGGACTTGATGATCTTAGAGGCCGTTTCCAACCTGAATGATTCTGTGACTCTGTGATAATTCAAGAGTAACAAAAGCACTCATCATCTTCACACAGGGAGTAACATTCGTGTATCACCTCCTGTCCATCGATCTCCAAGGACGGAAAAGTAGGTTTCTAACTCCTATCTCACACAGCAGGAGAGAGAATCCAGACTTTCAAGAATCCAAACAATACAAGGATAGAAAACCTAAAGCTTTTCAAAGACCAGTTCACTTAGAAGCAGTGAGCAAAGCACTGCATTGGCACTCAGTATTGAGGTTTCCAGTACTTTGGGGGTGCTGCAGTTATGTTGAAAATGCAAAGATTGAGAGGTTCAGCTGGGAGAAGAAAAGGCA